>VDFB02384650.1:101165-202304 GCA_007258455.2 Sequoia sempervirens
TTCACTTGCCCTCCGTAAACATACACCACTTCACCTTATTCCCCTCCATCTTACAATACCAACAATGATCCCATCATTAACACACTTTTGCAAAACATGCCATCCCTTCAACAACAAATCACCATCCTAAATCAAAACAACAATGGTCAACCTTCACAATACATCAAAACCAATCTATTATCCTTGGAGATATTAAGAACACAAATGCCACAAGGTATAGAAGTTCCTATATTTGAGAAATATGGTGGGAAAGGAGATCTTGTTAGCCATGTTTCCACTTACACAGCCCTATGTAGTGATTTCATTTTTGAAGACAAACTCTTGTCTAAACTCTTCCATAGATCCTTGATGGATACTACTTTAGAGTGGTTTTTCTCTTTATCGAACAACTCAATAAACTCATTCAATGAGCTTATTGATTCCTTTTACAACCACTTCCACATTCACATGGGTCCCAAGATGACCCTAGTTGATTTAATGACATGTAAACAAAAGGATGATGAAAAGGTTACTGATTTTATAGCATGATATCAGATGTTGTATTCACAAATAAACATTAATATTCCTGATGTCAACCTTCAAAGAATTTTTATTTCTAATTTAAAAAAAAATCCAAACCAAACTCGAGATGTTGAAATTCCCATCCTTCACATAGCTATGTACAACCCTTCATGACTATTAGAATTCGGTTAGTATTCATGACGTGAAAAATCCCCCTAGTCGTTGTGAAAAGTCTGAATCTGCGCCTCAGAATAGTTACCAACATTTCAAGAAATAGAATAGGGTTTTTTTACAACTTAATCCCCCTCAACCAAATCAACAAGTCAATAACCAAGGGGCGACCATAAATACAAGTCCTTTTACCTTTAGGGATAGGAATAGAAAATTTACCACTCTACCTGTCACCTTCATAATATCATGTTGCAGGTTATGGACAAGAATATGCTTTCCTTGCCTCCTATTAGAGCTCCTGATCCTAATAAACCATTACCCTCAAACTATAGATCAAATTCTCATTTCCATTTCCACCAACAAAATGGACATGATACAGAACATTGTAAGTGTCTTAAACATCTTGTGCAAGACGTCATTGATTCTAATCAACTTCAAATTGGAGGTGTGAACGATCAAGGTAATAAGTTTGTAGCTCCTCCTAACCAAAACTTGTAAATCTTTACCAATCCCATGCTAAAACACACTATTTCATTTGTCAAAGCTAGTGACACAAATAATTATGTGATGAATGTTGACACGGATGATGAAAACACAAAATATGAAAATGAAGACGAAATGATCATAATAGTGTCATTTATTGAAGCTAAAACTTGTAAGGGCCAAACCAAAATGTTCCTTGATATTGCTTTCTCACAAAATGACATAATCAAACATGCACCCAATGGTCCTCTTTACATAGCTGGAAGAATTAATGGCAAGCCTACTAATGGGATATTAATTGATCCTGTCTGTGTGGAGAACGTGATCACTGAAGAATTCCTATTTGTGCATGAACTCTATCAAGACACATATGAATACAAATTCTTAAGAAAATAGTATTCACTAAATATTTATCTTGACATATCTATCAAGTTTCTTCCATAATAATTTTACAATGGCTTGTTTACATGTACATTAATTAAAACATAGTCTATCAAGCAAATTTTGATTAAATTTTTTTCTTAAAAATTTATAAGATCATAAATTGAGTAGCCAAAATAGCATTCATAGGTCTCCTAACTTTCTCATCAACAACATATCACAAATCACAGTCTCTAAACAAATCTTCTATCTTCAAATTCCACATCTCAAAACTATTACTTGAAAATCTCTCTACCTCTATTCTCATTGTTGTGCTTGCCATATTTACTTCCTACAATAAATATCACAAAGTTCTTTTTTTGCACAAGCTCCCACTCAATATAGATTAGCTTAAAAAACTCTCTATCCAACAACTAGAACTAAAATTGGCCAAGTTTTTATAGCATTTGTAAGGAAGCAAGGTATATGCAAAATATACTTCCTACACTAATCTTAAGGGGACGATTATGCAAATAAATTTGAAAATTATTCTAACTTATTACAATAAGAAGAGAAATTCATAGAATTAACCAAAGTAATCATGAAACCATAACTGAAATTTCTACATAGGAAAAGCCCTTTTGGGGGAAAACCTTGCACTCCAAAACCTACACAATGCATTATGAATTTGATAAAGGATCACAATACACTTACAAAGTAACTTTTCAAAGAGTATAATATCAATAATCTTGAAGGAGTAATTCTAAGAGCATTTAGTAGTATTTGTATACCTACAAACTCAATATAAAAACTACTATTCCACAACCTCAATATATAAGAAAATACAATACAAGATACCACAAATGGTATTATAAACCAATTACTAATACCATAGGCCAAAATTAGATGCCAATAGTGACTATATAGACCCAAAAATAACTTCTAAAAGTGAAAGCACAAATTCTCACACCCCTTGCACATGTGGAACCTCCAAGAATAATATGTAACTCCCACTTTGTGATAATTCATTATAGTTAATTTATCCAACATCATGCTCACGCCCAAAGGAATCTCCCCTATTTTTAGTCCTTATAGTTGTCATATAGTCTATCATAACATCCTCAAGAATATGCCTTCCATAATAATAACTAAATATGTATCTTTTGATAGTTGATAAATCATTTTTCAAAGCACTAATATGTCACAAAAATACCAACTCCAATCTCATGCTCCATTTTGATGAAACGCAAATATTTAATAATATAAATACTAAATAATTATGAAAAATATTAAATAATAAATAAACAATCTTAAGAATCATCAAGATTGAGATACCCTAATTCTCAACAAAATAAATAAAAACCCAATTTTAAATAAATTTAATACTAAATCATTATTTTAAAATAACCAAAAACTAAATAATAACTCAAAAAAAATACAAATTTGTCCATTATAAACAAGTGACGCATGGTGTTGAGCTCCTACCAGTAAGTGGTGAATGTGGAGATTGTTGGTTCAGAGCAAAAAGTGGATGAAAGACTAGTAGTTAATTTTAGTACATAAATTTTAGAGTGACAATTATAAATCTAATAGGTCTCAAGAAAAAAGAATAAAAATGGCAATATGCCCAATGAAAAGAGTTGGACAAAGGTCTTTAGTGTCAAATATTGTTGCCCAACAAAATAATAAAGGATAAAACACCTAATGAGCACAAGCATGCAAGGTGGGTGATCCCATAATAGTGGTTTACAATTTTTGGCCAAACTGGACACTGAAATTATTATTTTTAACTAAATCTTCACATTTGGGCACCTATAGCGGCTAAACTGTGAGGAATTTGAAGATGGTGCAAACTAGAGTCTCATCAAATTTTGTCTGTACATTCTAAAAATATTTTTTTCAAAATTTTTGGAATCAAATTGCACTTCTTTTTCCATCTCCACGAAAATAGATTTTTTTGGAAAACAACATTTTAAAAAGTGATGCACACCCATTATAACACATAACTTTTTCATGAAGGATAAAATTCTAATTCTTTCAAATTTAGATTTTTTAACTCTGATATCTAGTGCTTCCACTTGGTTAGATAGTTTTTATTGAATATTTTTCCTTAATCAAGTTTCAAAGTCAAGCCAATTACAATTTAACACAGGCGACCGTATAATGCGTAACTTTTTTTGTATACATCAAAATTTTAATTTTATTTTTTTGTTGGATCAAGGACTTCAATATCTAGTGCACTCATATTTTTCAAAAAAATGATAATCTTCTATTTTTCCACATGTGAAGAACAAATAAATTCATTTTAGATGAAAAACCTATGTTTAATAAAACTTAAAAACAAATACATAACAAAACCAAAACATATTAAAATTATATTCATTGGATAGCTTGTTCTGGGAATACCATAATCATTTGAAATAAATTTTAAATGAATTCATTTGATCCCCAAAAGCTAAATCAAAAGTGTTTTTTATCAGCATTTTGATAGGTATAAAGAGACGCATTTATAGGTATGGTTTAAAACTAATGAGGTTCTATCCAAGGGGGTTTGATCTAAGGTGATTTGATCAAACCCTCTTCAATTGGAATCCTTAAAATGGAACTTTTTAAGGCTTAAATCATTATATTTTCTAAAAATATGTGATTTCAGCTAAAATTCGTTCCTCTCAGGAATTGTAAACCACTATTATGACAGCACCCAGGTAAAAGGGCGCAGGAGCTTCAAACTCCCAATAGAAACTCAAAACTTAATGTAAATAATGCAAATATTTGAACTTCCACACTTGCTGAAAAATAGAGTTCTCTTTGAGATTAAGCTCAGGATTGACAAGAGACTATATTAGTAATGACTCGATTTAGAGTTGTAAACACGATGATAGACCATAATTCTCAACAAAGCTTATCTGGGAGCCTGATGAGTTTTGAGATATCCTCAATCTACATACAAGTAGAATCTAAGCCAGGAATAGATTGTAGATTATCAACTATAGCTAGGAGGATGTGGGGATGAGGGTAAAATATGGTTGTCAACTTGCATCCCCTAGCATCCTATTTATGCCATAAATTTGATATCACAAATTGTTGTATATAGATCCATTTCACACAGAAGAATTGGCCCCATCAGGGTAGATTAATATGATTCCTTATCATCTTCCTTGTTGGAGATGCTTATTATAGGATCTTTCTCATATTTTAATTGCAGCCCTTACTAGATTTAAAATCTAGGTCCTTGTAGAAGGGAAAGAGTAAGACTTTGGATCCACCCTCAAATGATCACAAAAGGAATCCAACTTCCAACTTTGGGCACTGGATTCAAACACTATATTCTTGCTTCATTGTTTCTCAAATATTTCAATTTGATTCTAGAAATAGGGTAGATTTTATAATCTCAAGAATTTCAGAAAAAAATAAAAATAAACAAAGCAGATTTTAGATTTCTTATCAACTTTTCCAATTTCTAGTGTAGTTTTCCATTTATTATCAGTTTTTTATGAATTATAAGGATCTCTTCTTTAAGAGCATGACTGATGGAAGCACTTTAGCATTAGGTTCAAAACCTTTTTCCAATTCCATGGATAAAAATTTGTGCAATAACTTGCCACAATGATAAATCTTCATTTACAAATGTTAATGTACCAACAATGATAAATCTTCATTTACGAATGTTAATGCACCAACATTGCTAGATGATCAATATAATGCTTGCATTCTTGGATAAAGTTCAATAAATTTTACTTCCTTATGGATCTAAATAGGATTGTATTGCCATACAACAAAATTTGATTAGTTAAAATTAAATCATGATTTTGTTGATTTTATTTTAAATTAAAAGGTGTCTGAAAACCTTTGCAAAATGACCTACACTCACTCCAAAAGCCATTGTAGACAAAATCAGCAATGTTAATGTTAAACGACCATAATAGTTGAATTTATTAAAAAATTACTACTCATTGTGTGGTTTCATTCTGTAATGGTTGGCACTTAGATATTGACAGGAAATATATTAGATGTCTATTGAAAAGAAATCTAGAAAAGGAAATGGGACAACCGTGCAAAACCTGCATTCAGACTCTGCTTTGCTAGAGGGTCACATGGCTATATTATACACCAATTAATTGAGTTAATATAATAAAAGCCACTATTATATATCAAGATGCATCATGTACAATACCAGTAGTGGAATCAATTAAAATTACAAGGCTAACATTCACAAGTTTCAACAATATTAGACACTAGTTTATAACTTTATATCAACAAAGAACACATATGTATCCTTAGTCAAGTCCCAGAGTTCCTGTCAAGTCGTCTTGACTCACATCCACCATAGATTCAACCATATATAAACCATCAAGAACATCATTCATATGCCTAATAAAAACCAGAGAAAGTTTTTCAGCCACTAAGTGCCAGAATATGGCCACATATGATTGCTTCTATAAGGAGTAACTTCCTAAACCAAGTTTGGCACGATATGATCACTTTTTACCCATTTCAAACATGTATATAACTCTACATATTTGGATATGTAAGTCACTAATATGTGTGAGAGAGAACATGAGGATGTCGGGAGGCATTACATATACAGTCCTTCCATCAAGATTTTTTTCTTTCCTTTTTAATGTAACACCCCATGACTAATTTTGCAGATCATATTACTGATCAGATAAGTAGCAATCAAAATAAAATAAAATCTTACATTAGAAAGCCTGAAAGGACAAAACTTTAGCTTCCCCCTCCGTCCATACTTCAACAAGTATGCCCCCTTTTTCATTGTAGTTATTGCCTACATAATTATTGTTCAACAATCAAAATGGAAATAGTGAGTTCAAAGTATCAAAATAGTCCTCACTGTATTTCAAAATTCATATAAACACATTCTTCTTAGGAATCCAAACTTATACTGTAACAGAAATTTGGTATACCGTAGCCTAACATTGTTCCAACTGAAGCAAACTGAATTAAAGAAGATTCAAATTAGGCGTTCTACAACTTCATTTACCTTTTCGTTTGCATGCATTGAGCCTAGTTTATGTATGGGATTAAGAGGTATGATCCTTATTACTACCTTCATTAAGGTATCTTATAGGGGGTTATATTCATGTTCCATTTTATTTTGGAAAATCTAGATTCTTCTACCAACTTCAAAGTATCAAAATAGCCCTCACTGTATGTCAAAATTCAAATAAACATGTTCTTCTTAGAAATTGAAACTTATACTGTAACAAAAATTTGGTATGTCATAGCCTAACATTATTCCAACTGAAACAAATTGAATTACAGAGGGTTATAACATAAAGTTTATATTCCTCTTGCTTGATGTATGCCATTTGCTTGTGATTTGCATGTGCCCACTACAAAATATATAAAGTCTAGTGGAGTTGTAATTGTGACCAATGGCTGTAAAATCCCACTCATTGATTGCTAGATCAAACCATTTCATTGCAACTTAACTATCAAGATCCAAGATAGTCACCTTTAAGGTTTAATAGTTTACAGACATCATAGTAAAATTTACAAAACTCCAACATGCATCAACAACTTTGTTTATAACTTTTGTCTAATTCATACTTAGTATTGAGATCACAAATTTGAAGTAAATATGGATAAGCATGCACAATTCTATTTTGAACTTAAAAATATTAAGCCCAAAATTTTATGAGATAAAATTACAGCTAATGCATTTTGATGTGTTCGAATTCCACTAAATATGGTTAGTTTTTCGGCAGCTCCAACACATCATTTTCAACACAATGCACCACTACATAAATTGAGTTTGGTTACTAGGCTAAAAGTCAAAACTGCATGTTTAAAAATTGTAGCTCTGTTGATCCTAGAGATAAATGCATCTTGTTTTGGCATATACTCCTAACACAAAGCCCAACACTTGCAAAATTGTGGAAATTGAAATTATTCCTTTATTTTGCAACAACAAAAATTTTAAGAAACAAGCAATCTTTTTACAAGTGTAGAATAGATGCTAGATCTTTTCACTTCAATAAACAAGTAATATATACATTATAGGCTAGTTTTGGGGAGAATATGGAGGATTTACATATAACCGTAGTTGTTAACTTAGGGGAATTTGTTAATCTTACATTCCTTTTATACAAAAATTAAGTAACTAATTTTCAAAAATTCTTGCTTGGTGAATATAATCTTTGAAAAAATTGTTAAAAATTAGTCAATTGGCAAAAATAGAGACCCTGGTTTGCACCAAGGACTTTTGGGCAGCCACATTTAGAATACAAATAATAGACTCAAGAATGCAAAAAGAATTCAAGGTATACCTACTCAATGTCCAATTCAACTGGGCCATTTCGAGATAGATCTGCCATGCGATGACGTGTTAGAATTCACCATACTCACTCCACCAATTTTTTTCTGAACATTTATAATTTCACCCATTCTCCATTAAGAAGTCTCATTTCATGCCAAGCTTCAGATATATAGGCAAAGGTTGCATCAGACCGCTTTATCCTGAACCCCTGCTTGCATGTACACAGATTAAAAGAGGCTCAATTTTTCATCAATATCCAACTTTTCATCAGGTTCCAAGGCATCAAAAGTTTAATTTTATCAAAAATTTCCACACATTTAGTGGAGAAACCACCATCAATAAGCAATGAACAAGATGCACCTGACAATGCCCTAACCTAGATGACCTAAAATCTTGATTTGCAAAGTTCTACAATGGATAGCACAGAGCAAAGCTAATATACCCCATATGAGCTAAAATCTTTAAAAAATAAAAATCCTCTACTATAAATCATACGCTAAGCAAGAATGTTCTTCAAATACACTAAACAAATCAATAGCACTACAGCTCCAAACCATCTAAACCTCCTCAAAATTAAAAATCTATCCAAATATTGGATAATCGAATATATATATCCAAATTTTATGCTATTCTCTCAACATTGAGCATTGACTAAGCCCCCAAACTAATTTTTCTTCATTTTCGTTTCAATTCACACCTCTGGAGTGCGTATTGGAAACATACAACTATGCACAGATAAATTGCTCTTCAAATTAGGAGGGGAAGCTCCCTTTTTTGCTAATTATGCATAAAAAGAAATGTAAACTAAATTCTTATCTTTTTAACTCAGCTGAGAGCACAAGGTTTATAAAACTCTTTTGTATTGTAGCTGAGGTTTTCTCTGGTTTCATAATCTCAGTTACAACTAAGCATAAATTTATAACGCTTCTATCTCCTCAAGTAAATTCAGAGTGAGAGGATTTAGAAGTAATTGGGAATGATTTGGGTAACTTAGACAAACTAGTTCTTAGAACGCATCTAAAGGCTCATTGCTCTTTCAAATGTACGTTGAAATAGAGTTCATGAAAGTAAAACATCAAATGATAAACTAAATCTCAAGATTCCCTCAAAGGTTCATTGCTCTTTTGAGGTGTAGACTGAAATAAAGATTATAAGGGAAAAACAACAAATGATAAACTAAATATCAAAATTCCCTCAAAGGCTCATTGCTCTTTTTGAGGTGTAGGCTGAAATAAAGATTATAAGAAACAACATCAAATGATAAACTTAATCTCCAAATTCCCTCGAAGGCTTATTGCTCTTTTTGAGGTGGAGGCTAAAATAAAGATTATAAGAAACAACATCAAATGATAAACTTAATCTCCAAATTCCCTCGAAGGCTCATTGCTCTTTTTGAGGTGTAGATTGAAACAAAGATTATAGAAACAACAATATTTGAAAGATCTTGAGAATTTTGGATCAAAGACGCATTGTAATTTGGATTTAATTTTATCAAACTCCAACAATGGTTACATGTTGGAAAAACAAAGTGTATGAAATAGGACAATCATACAACATATGATCAACCAAAATACACCTGACAAAGATTAAACGCAAGTACATGAACAACAACAAAGCAAGAAAAAATAGCTTAGCATTTTGTTATCACAAGTATGGTTAAAATAATAATGAACAAAGGTTGCTCTTATTTATACTATACTCAAAGGAGTAGGGAACCCTAAAATCTCCTTGAGTTAACATTCAGTTCTTACCAATCAGCAATATTTATTCCTATGTCTAGACAAATGTAACTAACAATTAACTAGAAATACTACTTTAGTTAACTAATTCTAAAACTAACTAGAACTCCACTGTACAAAGGTGTCTCCAAAAATAGACATGCATAAAAGGTGGGATAGTGAGTTAACTTGGAAAAGACATCAAGTTTAACTATTGTATTAAATGATATCTTTGGAAAAGGTGGGACGTCCTAACTGGTAGTTCACACTTAAACAATTTGAGTAACCAGTTGTTAATTGTCTCTGCATTCGAATAACTAATACTCTTCAACACGATGCACTGCCTCTTCAACATCACCTCACCATCCATGATTTGAGTTTGAAGCTCTCTTCCCTTTTTAGCTGATTCATCAAACTTTGCTAACATGGTTGCAACTTGAGTCAACTTGCAGTCAACTAGGGCCACAGCTAAAACTACTATGGATGACATTCTGAAACTTTGATTGCACGTCGCTGAGATCAATGTACTTTCCATCCTCGTGTTGATACTAGCAAGGAATTTGTGACATGAAATTTCTTACAAACTTGATGGCACTTACAAACTTTCCTCTATACTCAACCATTTCTACAGACATTGCTTTGCAGGCTTTTACCTTGAAGAGTTGTTCTTTCCAAGTTAAAATATTTTCTTTGTTTTCCACTATAGTGACTATATCAAACGCCATTTTCAAATCAACAATGGTGATCTCATCTTGAGGCTTCCTCACTGCCATGCTGCTCTAATTCCTATATTTCTACATGAAGGTCATGGGAATTGTACCTCAATTGGTACAACTCTACAAGGATGAACCTGCCCCTAGTGACGAATTATTCTACCCAGTCTCTTAGGTGCTTTTCGTATATAACCAACTAAATTAGTTGATTTTGATTTGTGGATGTCTCCAACATCTGTGAAACCAAGGCGGTGACATGTGAAGTCCCACATTCATCAGGTTGGAGATGTACTATCATAGTTGTTGATTTTCAACCTTGAGGGTTGCCTTATCTTCACCATCCTTAACCACTCTTTCTTTCAAGCTCACTGTTACAACCTCAAAGAGACTTACATTAGTTTTTCATGTACTCCTACCAAGGTTGGCCTTGACTAACATGAAATTTTTGGCCTCAACCTCATGGGTGTTCTTGTCAACTGGTGGTGTTGCGATCTCGATGACTGTCTCATTTTCAGCATTCTTCTCCACTTAGACTTGCTTATTGAGCTTCTTATCAGACATGTCTTGGTA
The DNA here is from genome assembly GCA_007258455.2 of Sequoia sempervirens. Classification (NCBI taxonomy): domain Eukaryota; kingdom Viridiplantae; phylum Streptophyta; class Pinopsida; order Cupressales; family Cupressaceae; genus Sequoia; species Sequoia sempervirens. The sequence goes on from VDFB02384650.1 coordinate 111,962, forward strand.
GACATTGTCAAACTCAGCAAAATTCAACTGGTAAGAAGGCTTTCTTCTTTTTCTACCTAGGATTCTCTCAAGCCAAGATGATGAGTCTTAGCTAACTTCACTAGAAAGATTAGTGTTTGTCTCATCAAACTTCAAATGAGTGAGATTGTGTTGATATTTCATAAGCTAATTAATCTGGCTCCAAGTCAATATGAATTAGAGACAGTTGCGGTGGTGGCAGAAGAATGGGATGTTCTACTTCAACCTTTGGCATTGTTTCAACACTATTCGCGGCTGCATCCACATGTTGTTCTTGTTGATTTATATCAACAACTTGCATCTTTCCTCTTGAATGCATGTGATCTTTGTGATTCTTCAAACCCTTTGGAGGATTGCACATTACTTTTTGTTTGGGTTTTAGCCTAAAGGTGGAAGGTAGTGTGGTAGTAACTAGTGGTGGCTCTTTATTTGGAATGACTACCTTTTGCATCCTCTTGTTGTCTAAGAAAAGTCTGTTGTTCCTTACAACTTTGCTTGTCCTTTCCTCAACGAATATTCTTTCCTTGGTGTACCAATCAATGGCTCAAAGTGGTTTTGAGTCAATTTGATCGAGCTGAAGAATGTGGGAAGTATTACTTCTCCATCATCATCTGATAATCCTTCCACGTCCTCTGACAAGAACTCAACGATCTGTGGAAGAATGAACCTACTATAGTTACACCTGCACACTTCAAACTCATTTTCACAATTAAACCAATAATCCTCCATGGAAGATTTAAGTGAAGAATGGTGGCCAAGGCGAGCTTCCAAGTGACCCCGGGGATCTCATACAAGCATCTTTCAATGAGAAACTTAAGATTAAGCTTTGTCATCTCATCGCTCATAACCTTGGCGTCAGCTATTGATTTGCACATGTATATACCCATTACAAAAAGGAAAGTTAGAAATTGGCTTGTGTTTATTGTGTAGAAACGTATAGACTTCATGCAAATTTTGTAAGAACTCCATGAATACTACCTTATCCAATGGATAATGGGGTAACATGGTTGGATGACCTAAGTATCCATATATGCAAATGTAGGTAAAATTGGGGAATTGGATGAACCAATCAGCCCAATCTACCATTGCCAATTTGGCTTCTGGAGAAATGCATACATGTGACTCGTAATCAAGGTCCCTCACTGTGTGCATTAGGAACTAGTCATTCACTCACTTAAGTGTCATTCTAACTATGAGAATTCAAGCTATGAGAAATATTCATGAACCTTCTGCATGCCCAGAGTTCGAACAGTATTCAACCCTCTAAACTAGCCTTGAAAGGCTATTAGATATATGAGGTATGAACACATATGGAATTTTTGGGCCTTGAAAAAACCAACCATCTAGTTGTGGAGAATGTTGTTGATCAAGGTAGGCCAATCGTAGTGTTCTTTTTTGTTGAGAAGTTAAGACATGATGTAATACATCCATGGTTGAAACTTGTTTGCTTCTACTTGACCGGTGACATGGTTGAGTAGAGTGATCATGATTGCATACTCATCTCTGAATTCTCCACATCCCACATTCTTTGGAAAGTTATTTCTTTTCTCTTTAAGCCACCTGTCTACCATTCTTTTCTGACATTTTTTCTTTGACATGTTGAATGCCCTTTCACACTCCTCCATTGATATGAACAAATTTTTTGTGCAAGGTGGAATAGCAAAGCATCTCTTGATATCCTTTGGCTTGAGACTGCATATTGCTCGCCCATCCACTAATTAAAGCTCTTGTGTAGTAGGGTTGTAATGCTTTACACAAGCAATTACAAATTTGACGATCTGCATTGAGATAGGAAATGAGGCCACCTCAAGCAACCTAGATTGCTCAATATCATTGCATTGTGATGTCATTTATGCCTTCCAGCTTGTCCAAATCAACTTTGGGGTGTGCTTGATGTAAATCAATGTCAGTTGTTTTCAGAAAGTCATGAAGCAAGACTGATTTGGTCTTGAATTCAACTTGAGAAAATTGCATTTTGAAAATTTGGAAGAATGATTGGGCACACAACACTATTTGAACAACTTCTTATGTAGAGGCTAAAAATAGCTTTGTTGAGGGGCAATTTTTATGAAAATTTTTGAGACATGGGTTTTGTTAGGAATATTTTTTTGAATGGACCCAGAATGTCATATTTTCAAAAAAGTGACTTTTCGTTGGACATGCAATAACCCCTTGGAAGTAGAAGCTGAAGAAGCTATGTAGAAGCTGCATAAGCTATTTTTCCCAAAAAAAATTGCCACACGAGTTTTGTAGGTGTCTTTGTGCTAAGCAAACCGTGTTCATTAGTTTTTGAAAAAGACGACTTTTTGTAGAAACCCTAAAAATTGGGGGTAGCAGGGCAATTTTTTTAGAAAATTTTGGCACATGGATTTTGTGGCCAATGTTGTGCTAAACGAATCCAGAAGGTCATATATGTGAAAAAATGGAGTTTGCTCAAGCATGCAAGAAAACCTAAGACAAAAGTAGAAGAATTTGGGGGAAAAAGCTGGAAGTTATAAATTGTTGTCTTTGAATAATGACATCTGGAAATATGAAGTCTTGAAAACTGTTCCTTTGTGCAACTTGCTCTTGAAAACATGAAGAACATTGATGTAAGAGAGGGGACCAACCATGTTCAAGGCCCCAGGTCACAGAGAGCCAAGAGCAAAAGGCTACCCTAACTTACCTCAGCTTAAAGGGGTGTTGGGAAATGCGGGATGAGAAGGATGAGGATTATAAGGTCCTTCAATCACTCTGCAAACCTAAAACTCAGAATGGGGCTAGGAGAGCCAATTTTTGGGTTCAACACTGCATGCCTTAAGTAGCTCTCTGCCCCAGGATAAAAGTGTAGTTCTAGGATGATAATGTGACGTGATGGCGTCTCTCAAGTGTGCTAGCGTTCGTATGACCAGAGGACTAAAGAGACAAGGTTAAACATGTCGGAAAATAGACTAACAACCTAGCTAGTGGTTTTTAGGAGAACAAAATAACACTGTGAAATAAGAAATATATAGAAGAATATGATAAAGTAAGTAGATTAATGCTAGGGTGACAAGAATGATCTCACAAAAGAGCATGTTCACCAGCTAGCTCCAAGAAGCATGTCCACCTACACACAATAAAGAGGAAAATTTTTGTGTGGTCGTATAGGGGCCTATCTCAGTCAAACCCCCATTTAGGTGCTTCCACCTCCATGGACAGCCAAGATAGCAATAATGGAGAAATATATAATAAAGAAATAAATTAAGTAAAGAACACAAAATCACTACAAAAACAATAGGGTGCTACCCACCAAATTGTAGAGGAGAGGAGTAGAAAGCTTACCACCTCCACCAAGAGCTCACTGGCTAATGGAGGAGAAAATGAGAGGACTCAAGCCTCTATTGCAATGGTGTTTGCTCCACACTCGCTCTACAGAGTTGATGGAGTGTTAATGTTGTTGCTATAGAGTGCAAAGTGTTGCTTGAGAGTGATGGATGCTAAGAGAATGCTTGAGAAAGTGTGTAGTGGGATGCTTAGAAGATGAAAAAGAGATTGAAAAGCATGTAGGAGTGAATTTGAAGGAGAGAATGAAGAAAATGGCCATATTTGAATCAGTCAGTCGAAGGGGGCATTACAAATCAACCTCCAATGGGAAGTGTAACACCTCTATAGGCTCCAGATGCAAGAATCTGTCAATGACGTAAGTGCACCATATGGATGTTTGTGTGTCGCATGGATGTCCCTGATGGTTATTCCTATGCTAACACACAAAACAACCACCAAGTGGAATGAAGGCAATGGGCTTACGTGGAATTTAGCCTTCGAATTTGGTTTTCTAAAGCGAGGAAGGGTAAAAGGGGAATTTGCATAAGGGGTGCAAATTCACTCCTATACATTTTTCCCCCACTTTAGTGATCATGAATACTGATGAGTGCTTTAGTAAAGTAAATCAGAGAAGTAGTATAGTTAGAAATGTATAACCAAACCATCAAGGAAGCAGACCATGATCTGGAGAGCTCGAGAGTGTAGGACAAGAAGAGGACTTCATAGCCTCGTAGAACTATGAAGTTGAAGAATGAAAGTGTCTTACAAGCCTACAAACCTACAAGGAGGCAACCCCCAATATCTCTCACATGAAACAAGCCCCATGAAGAAAGTTCTCACAAGCCCGCAGACGTGCAAGGAAGGTGTCTCGCAAGAACTCTCACATGGAGGATACCTAGAAAAGTGCCTTACAAGCTTGTAGACCTACAAGGAAGCGTCCCCCAAGATCTCTCACATGGAGGAAGCCAAGAAAGCACCCTACAGACCCACAGACCTGTAAGGAAGGTGTCCTCCAAGATCTCTCGCATGAAGGAAACCCAAGAAAGCACCCTATAGACCTACAGACCTATAGGGGAGCCACCCCCAAGATCTCTCACATGGAGGAGGCTTAATGGGAGTTTCCTAAAGGCCCATAGACCTGTAGGGAGGTATCCCCCAAGATCTCTCACATAGAGGAAACCAAAGGAAGGTAGACTCCATAGATTCAAAAACGGCTTCACAAGCGCACCTACAAAGTGACATGTTTACCCGTAGATAGAACATGTTAGAAAGCAACCACATGGGAAAGTGGACAATCATGCAGACCATTGACAATGTGGAAAAATTTCAAAGGGGTCCCTTGGGAACCCTAGTGTTAAGAAGGGGTCCACTCAAGGGACGCGTTATTCGAAAGTGCGAAGGTGATATCTTTTTCTTGAATCGACTCATCATCAAGGAATCCTTTTGAAAGATGTTCACTTCATTAAGGAATTCAAAAGGAAGAATATTCCCCCACGCAAGGGAAAGACCAAAGTTGTTCCCACTTCAGAGGAAGGTTCTCAAGTTCTTTCTTTATGAACCCATGATGAAGGAAACACATTCCACTAGGGTTTCAAGTTGAGAATGTGATTCTTGAAAAGAAGTTTATGAAGATTCTTGAGAAAAGATTCATTGGCAACAAATGAGTTTTTTGAAAACCAAAATGTTGAAGAAGAGGCATCACACATAAGAGGGACAACTCAAGCAAGAAGAGAGAAAGATGGAGTAAAAGAAAAAAAGGAAGGAAACACAAATAGAGGGCACAAGGGTAGCCTAATATTTCAGGGTCAGAACTACTCATAAATATATATATACATATGTATAGTAATAGTACATATAAAATGAACTATTAGATCAACCCACTACTATATCAAACCATGTGAAGAATGTACGAGAAGACAAAGTAAAAATAAAAAATTGGGTCAACAAGGAAGGGAAGCCTAAATGCCCCCAATGTTTTGCATTGTCCCCAATTTATCAAAAATCAAGTCACAAACATTGAAAAATGATGATATAAATAGAAGAAGGTTTACAACACAAAAACCATGCATATATCCAAGCACCAATAGGGGTGACAAGGATCATGCAAGCACACATAGCATGATCATAGGGGAACACACCACAACACACACACATACATATCTAATCTAAAGATAAAGAAGAGGCTTCCTCCTAACGCTGATCGACTAGGAGGTCTTTCACTTCCCACTCTAGATCATCGCAGGGGGAAGGAGGATGATCCTAAAGTGGTGGGATGTTAAGAGGAGGAGCATCCAACCCTCCCACAACAAGGGCTAAGGAAGAGGGCCCCATAAGGTCCTCTTCGCCGAGCTCTTGTGGAGCTAAGGTCAGTGATTTCGCGAAGATTGCTAACAAGGTTGAAACTTGGTCCAGAGAGTTAAACATGCACTTTACAAGAGTCCCATGTTTTATCTCAACATATGGGGAAGGTTGTGCCTGAGGTTCACTGCTAGGCTCACTGAGTGATTCAGGAGCGGTGACAAACTCAGGGGAAGTCGAAACTAGTTGCATCACTAGGATTGAACAAGTCAATGTGGGGCCACCTTTTGGAGAAGGTGGGCTCCTCTTACATCCTCCATTGTTAGAAGGATCACCCTCTACCTTTTGCTTCATCAAAGAAGGTGAACTCCCCACAGACGAGGCAAGAGGTGCGGGGGTGATCCCACAATAGTCGTTTACAATTTTTGGCCAAACTGGACACTGAATTTTTTTTAACTAAATCTTCACATTCGGGAACCTATAGCAGTTAAACCGTGAGGAATTTGAAGATGATGAAAACTAGAGTCTCATCAAATTTTGTCTTTAGATTCTAAAAAAATCAAAATTTTTGGAATCAGATTGCACTTCTTTTTCCATTTCCCATGAAAACTGGTTTTTTTCATAAAACAACATTCTTAAAAAGTGATGCACACCATATAACACATAACTTTTTTTCCTTGAAGGATAAAATCCTAATATCTTTCAAATTTAGATTTCTAACTCCAATATCTAGTGCTTCCACTTGGTTAGATAGTTTTTAATTGAATATTTTTTCTTTAATCAAGTTTCAAAGTCAAACCATTTACAATTCAGACATAACACGACCGTATAACACATAACTTTTACTGTATGTATTGAAAAAAAATTTATTTTTGTTGGATCAAGGACTCCAATATTTGGTGCACTCATATTTTTCAAAAAAAAAAATTAATAATATTCTATTTTTCCATATGTGCAAAACAAAGAGTTTCATTTTAAGTGAAAAACCTATATTTAATAAAACTTAAAAAACAAATAGATAATAAAATCAAAACATATTAAAATTATATTCATTGGATAGCTCATTTTGAGGGCAACCTAATACCAGTTGGGTTTCTAAAATCTCCTCCATTTTCATTATAAAATCTAGCTTCGAAGTGCAAAATTCTAAGCAATTTTGGTGCCTGAGAGGGTAGAGGTGAAAATAAGGGGGTTTGGTCGAACTTATGTTCGATCAAACAAAAAAAAAATGTTCTATCGAATGTGAGTTCGACCGAACTAAGGTTTGACCAAACCCATTTCAAATATAATAAAAAATAGATTTAAAGGGGGTTCGGTCGAACATGCTAAAGGTGTTCAGTCGAATCCCCTCTATTAAATATATATTTCTTTGTTTTGCCCGTTGTATTTTATATTATTAATATAGATGTAAATTATATTCTTTTTAAATTATAATATATAATATACTTATTATTATAATATGTTATAATAATTATATATTATTATTATAATATTAATTTAAGTATATAATTAAAAACTATATATATTAGAAATGGTTGAAAAGCATTTTGTGATGAGTTTTGGATTGGGTAGTTTACTTGAGTGTAGGAATGATTCAAACAAAAGGTTTTTCTAAGATCTCATCTAACAATATTGGAATGGCACAACCTTGTTTTTTTGCCTCTCAACTAAAGTCTAATATGAATGAACATCTACAACTCCACACCCAAGCTCTCCTTGACGTTGGTAGGTGTTCTCTTCAACTAGAAATCATAAAAACATGGGCATTGATGTGGAAATGCGTATTAATTTTATTTTCTTAGGGGCATTTTGTTGTTTATAGATATAAGTAAGTATATATTTATGATGGGAATTGTTAGACAGACAAGTAGCTTGGAAGAAAAATGAGTCATGTTTGGCAACAGTGGTGGAGAGTCTCAGCTTGGGATCTACAGAGAGATGAAGAGAATGAGAGCAGGTCTAGAGGCAGTGACAACATGGAAGGGAATGAATCTGGTGATGAGCAAGAAGATAACCATCCCAAAAATAAGTGTTATCACATGCATACTCCTCAGTAGATTTAAGAGATGGAAGCATATGCCCTTTTTTCACTAAACAATTCAATACTTGTCATCCATTGAGAATTGAACTATTTATGACTTTATTACTAATTTGGGTTTGTTACAGGATTTTTAAAGAGTTCCCTCACCCAAATGAGAAGCAAAGGAAGCTTTTGAGTAAGCAATTGGGGCTTTCACCACACTAGATTAAGTTTTGGTTCCAAAATCGGTGAACCCAGATGAAAGTATGCCCAAGGATTAAGAAAATGACCAAAAATTTGTAGTAATCTTACAAAATTGATGAATTTTAGGGTTTCATGTTTTATTACTTAATTTTTTCTAATCATGGCTTTTCAAATCTTGGAGTTTCATGCTAAACATGAGTGTCATGAAAACACTCTCCTCAGGCAGGATAACGAGAAGCTTCATGTGGAGAACATGGCAATTAAAGAAGCCATGAGAAATTCCATATGCACCAACTGCGAAGCACCTACTATTATTGCAGACATCAGTCTTCAAGAGCAGCAACTACATATTGAGAATATTTGATTGAAAGATGAGGTCCGTTTGCACAGCCTAGCTAATTTGATGATGCATATTCCAATTTTTTGTATTCTCAAAATGTAAACTGTGGTTAAAAGGATTATGATTCACTCCTTTTTTAGTTGTTCCTATTCTGATTCTAATATTTACAACCCTACGAACCTCCTATATTTTATTTTCTCTAGAAATCTTTTTAGTGCAATGATTTTCCCATAATGATGAAATTGCTTCATATCATATACTATATAAGATTTAGAGAACTAGAAGCTTATTTTATTCTGATGCTTTAAATCACCTATGCAATGAAGTTGAAGATTCTTTAGCTTTGTGCTTATGGGTATTCTTTAACTATTATTATGTTTTTTTAATGGGCCTACATGGATTTTTTTAGCTAGAGAGAATGGTAGGTATGGCTGGGAAATTTTATGGAAGGCCCATAACATTGACTTGAGAGAGAGATATGGAGGGAGTGGGAGAGAAAGGGAGCACAGAGGTAGGAGGGAGAGACTTAAGAGAGAGAGAGGGGGGGAGTGGGAGAGAGATAAAGGGTAGGTTATAAAATTAACTTGGCTATTGAATTAAATTTAGTTATGAATTTGTATTTTTTGGATGCGCATTTAGATGTAAATTTACATGCCAAAGTCACAATTTCCTACTCTTGATTAAATTCCTACAAGAAATTAAGGAACTTGGGATCTACCCACCTCCCAATGGTCTTGGAATGGATGCATTTAGATGGAGAAGGATTTCAAAAGGCTCATGGTACTTGTAGACCCCTCAAAGGCATGATATATAACACATGAACTTTATTTATGAAATTTGGTCTTTAGTTGTTGGCTTCTAGTATGAATGTTATCTATAAGGTGACTTCTTAGTTGAGACTCTCAATCTTCCATTGTTGGTTTCTAGTGTGATTATACAATATGAGCCAAGTATTAATTTCTAATGTTAATTATTGAAAGAATGTATATAAATTATTCTCATCTTAATTCTCATATAGAGTTGTCCTAGTCAATTTCTCAATGTATGAGTTCCATATATTTGTAATTTTTTCTTAATATAAAAACATATTTTATTTCATTAATTACCCTATCTATTCCATGTTACAAAGGATGCTTTTATTTTAAATAAGTATATAATTCAAAATTAATTAGTAATTCAAGATCTAAAGTACACACAATTTCTTTAGTTAAAATAAAATAATATTCTTATTTCCATGAGAGTTATGTAGAATGGTAGCTTGATGTTTCAGAAATATTTCTTTGATACATACTAATTTTTTATCATTACATTATGAGTGAATCATCTCAATTATATAGCCAAGCACATCAAAAATTTATAGAGTGGAAAGAAAAATAATTGCACATTTATCATATTTTTATATGTATAAAGTTTCTACCATCAAACTATTTATACTTATAGATTAAATGATTTTTTAATTTGGTTATTTGGGTTCAACACGCCATGCTATAGGATTTTCTTGTGTTTTCACTGGATTGTCATGTGTCTAGCTATGTATTTTATAGGTGTAGGAATTTTAGAGGAAGGCAAGGTTGAAAAAAATGCATAAGGATGAGATGGAGCCTTGTTTACCTTAGGATTTGTTTGAGGCTCCCTTTGGGAATAATCGAGGGGTGGTTGGTCCTCTTGTAGACATGACTAATTTAGGTGGTCTTGTCAAGAGAAATTTAGAGGAGATTGGTAGAGACAAGAATCATGTTAGAGATGGATTAGTTGGAGTTCATTGCCTCTACCATTCTCTTGAATTGAAAAATTCACCTCTTCATATTCCTTCTAATAATTTAAAAATATGAAGAAGGTTCATGTTCAAAAGATTATAGGAACCCTTTGTTCCCTTTGGTCTTAAGTTTGGAAACTCCATTAGAAAGGAGCTAGGTTCATTCATGGAAAAGGATAAGGTTTACAATAAGATATAGTTCCTTGAAGAATTTTGGATTCAAGTTGTTGTGAAATGATAGATCTTCTAATGTTTTTTGGAAAACGACCCTCTTTATTAGATACACTGCCACTATTGGTGGATTATTTCTAATTGGATGTTATTTTTCTAACTTACAACTATTTTTTTCTTGTTGTTGTTCCATGCCAATATGATTGATCCTTTTTTTCTCTTTATTGTCTCTTTATTGGTCTTTGTAAAAGGGTGGGCCTCTTTCAAAATTTATATTTCTAATTCATAAATTCAACCAGAAGTATTTACCCTAAAATTAAAATATAAATTTAAACTTTAAAATTGTCTTTTTGATATTATATAATTTAGCTCTGACATGTATTTAATTTATAAATCCTATTAAATTCTTTATGTTTAATTTCAAAATTTTAATGCTCTCAAGTATAGGTTACAAGTGCATTCTTTACATTTTTTCTCTTTCTTTTGTACTATTTTGTATGGGTGTCTTATATGCATTGCCTCAAACATATAATTTTGATTTCAATTTAGCTTTCTTGCAAGATTTAAACTTAAGCTTACAGTACTTAAAAAATATCATGTTATCCTTGCTAAAAATAATTCAAGCTTTTAGAACATTAAATTTTCTTTGCTAGATTCAAAAATGCAAGTGCCTTGACCTAGTCAAATTCGTAGGTGAGGATTTGTCAAAATTTTGAGTTCCAACTTTTCTTTACCCATCAATTTCTATGCCAAAACTTTCAAATTATTCCCTAGGACATGTGTAAAAGGACATTACCCTAGGTCATCTATATCCTCAATATATCTATAAATTTGATCCATTTTTAAGAAAACCCAACTTTGTATTTCTTTTACAAATAATTAGTCAATTATCACTACACAATTTCTTGCATTAGTCTCAACAACTACACTAGCCCTTGTATCAAAAAATCTTGAAGTTCCCCTAACTTTCTTACACTAGGTATCTTTAACATGGACAATGCATCACATTCCATTACACAAAATCTTAAATTTCAAACACTAAGCATAATTACATATGTATAATCCCAATCACATTTGCTACTTATTGTCTTCTAAATGTTATCAAAATCAAGGAATTGATCAATGAGGCTTGACTATGCACAAGAAGGGATCAAGTCAAATTTCCTTATAACATTGCAAGTTTCAATGATTTTCTTCAATGTTACCAAGTTTCCTATTGTATGTACAAATATTATGAAAATTTTATTACAAGAATAAAATATTTGAATTTTACAAGTTCAAGGATACATCAAAATTTTAGAATTCTACAATGTAATAAACATCAATGGTTACTAATATCTTAATTTCTTATATTTTATCAAACATGGTGATGAAAACAACTCTATGCAGCAAATGGGTTTGTTGTAAAGGCTTTAGAAACTTTCAAGCAAATACAATTGGCAGTTTTAAAGTCAAATTACACAACCTTCCCTCTGCTTGTGCAAAAATGGGAGCTTTGGACAAGGTATGGACATCAATCAAATCATCAAGGGGGAATTTTACAAGATGTTGTAGTTGCAATTGCAAGTTCCCTAGTAGACATGTATGCAAAGTGTGGAAGGCACATGAACTGTTTGATATAATGCCTCAAATAAATCTATTAACAAGTAAGGCTTTAGAAACATTCAAGCAAATGCAATTGGCAGGTGCCATGGTAGAAATGTATGCAAAATGTGGAAGCATAGACAAGGCACGTTAATTGTTTGATAGATTTTAAAAATGGGTTTGTAAAATCTTTCAAGCAAATGGAATTACCCACTAAGCCAAATTCAACACTCCCTACCCGTGCCAAAATTGGAGCTTTGAAACAGGGTATGAATATTCATCAAAGCATAATAGAAATTAAATTTGTTGAAAAGGATTTAGAAAATTTCAAGAAAATGCAATTTCAATTTCAACAAACCTAATTTCAAATCTACTGTAAATTTCAAACATTTCACATTTCACATTTTACATTTAGGGTTTAAATTTTTTTTAAACAAATGCAGTTTGAAATGCAATTTCAAGTTTACCAACCTATTGCTCGCTATGGAGGTCAAGTTGAAGGTTAATGAACTATGGTTTTCAAGCTCATGTACATTTTTCACTTGGTTTCGCCGTCCTTGTTTTTTGTTCACGTTCATTGTTTTCCGCAACAAAAAAAATGTGATCAATGTGTGCGACATTGACAAGGCTTTTTTTTTTAATGGCCTAATTCAACGAGTTTAGTTGAACCCCCATTCGATTGAACCCAATAAAATATATTTTTTTGTATGTCCATTGAGGGGTTCAGTCAAACATGGGGTTCGACTAAACCCATAGCTTTTCCCAAACCTCTAAGAGGGTTCATTCGAACCTCTTAAAGTTCAAACAAACCCCTTGATATAGTGAAAACAAAAAAAATGAAAATTCCTTCCTCATAATTATAAACCACTATTGTGGCTTAACCCGTAGAGGAAGAGGAGGAAAGAACCATAGTAGATACGATCAAGGTATTAGCCATATCCAGAAGCTTTGGGATAAGAGGGACATCTGGAATAGACATCAACAAAGGCGGATCCACGAAAGGAGCGATGAACACCTACACCATTTTAGGTTTAGGTGAATTTGTACTTGTAGTGAAAGCTAAAAGCGATACAGATCTGGTTTGAATGGAAGAAAAGGGGAGGAGAGAGGAGAACGTGGAAGGTGGCCCTGATACAGGGGTGGTCATCTCCTCTTCCTTCCTTTGTAAGGTGATTTGCTCAGCCATGAGATCCTTTCGCCAGTGCTTACGCTCGTGCAAAAGGCGGTTTCTATGACTCTTTGAACCAAAGGTAGGAGGTTGCAAAGGAATGGAAGGCTCCTGCTCATCCATGGGAGTGTCCACTATAGTCATTTTCAATGGAGGAAACAGACTCCTAAACAAGAGTAGAAGGGGCAGGTTGAGAAGCAGCGAGGGGAGTTGACTCAAGCACCTCGATAGTGGGCCTCTTCCTATTCACTGCTTTAGGAGTAGGAGTGATAGGAGGCCACGAAGGTTGAGACAAATAGGAATCTCCATGGGGGCCTTTCTTGTTGTTATACCGAATGGGCCTAAGCTCCATAGGAAAAATAGGAAGCTCGAATGCGAGATGATTGGGCTTTCACCAAGCAGGCACCATAGGATTCTCTCACAAACACGAAACAAAATCGAACAATGCCTTAATGGGGTGAGAGGAAGCGTCAAACTAAATAGTGGAAGAGGGAGAAGGAGCATCTTGGGACCACTTCTCTTCTTCCAGGTACTATGTGCCTTAGCAACATCACTGTTAGCTTTTAGGCAAACCCTATATGAAACAACATAAGGCAACAAAGGGTATCTCACCTTCAGCCTTAGGTGCCCTTTCTTATGATTCGGATACATTCGATGCAGGAGGTCTATCTTAGGTGGGAGAGGACCAATGGGTGCAGGCCAAGAGTATTCCAAGGAGTAGCTACCACGAGCAACCAGTGGTTTGTAACCAATGTCATGAATCACATGCACAAAACCCCCATGGATAAATTTTAAAAAATTATGCATGATCGAGGGTACGAAATTCATAGCTACTAACCAAGGGATACCCAACTTTACTCTAAAGAGTTAAGACCCATGGATAATGTCAAAAAAAAGCTTCACAGATTTAGGTCCAACCAAGACCAATAGGACAATACTACCCAAAGGAAGCACGAAAAAGTTCATCGTGCATATGGATGGTGCTCATAGGTGCATCGTACCCATCTTTATGTAAGAAGTTAATTAGCATGATCTCCTTGGTTATGATGTTTGCTTGAGATGTCAGATCAATGAGAACACCCGCTATAATGTTTTCATTGATTTGCGTAGGGATGTAGAGAGGAGATGGTTCTCTATTAAAACCCATCAACAGGTCCTGTGAAGTGAAGGTTATACTAGTACCGCTATCCACAGGCTATGCAGAGGGGATAGGTTGATGCAAGAAATATGCCATTACACACCCTAGATGATACTTTAATGAAGTCCCTAAAGGTTAATGGATAAGATGCTGACCCAATTAAGGTTTCGTTATGCAAGACCTTCAAAACCTTCCAACTACACCAACTAGGGGTCGCAGGTTGGGTTGTAAGGTGACAACCTCACAACACTCACACCTACAACACTCCTAGAATACGAGGAAATGAACTTTCAATATCGCAAAACATAACCAAAATGGTTCACGTCGGGTTCATCAAAAATATGAAAGAGGGGGACCAACCACATTCAAGGCCCTAGGTCATGGAGAGCCAAGAGCGAAAGGCCGCCCTAACTTACCTCAACTTAAAGGGGTGTCGGGAAATGTGGGATGAGAATGATGAGGACTATAAGGTCCTTCAATCACTCTACAGACTTGAAACTCAAAATGGGGCTAGGCAAGCCAATTTTTGGGTTCAACACTGTGCCTCAAGTTACTCTCTGCCCGAGCATGAAGCACAGTTTTGGGATGACAGCACGACGTGTTGACGTCTCTCAGGTGCACTAGAATCCATATGACTAGAGGACTAAAGAGACAAGATTAAGCACATGAAAATAGACTAACAACCTAGCTAGTGGTTTTTAGGAGAACAAAATAACATTGTGAAAGAAGAAACATATAGAAGAATATGATAAAGTAGATTAATGCTAGGGTGACAAGAATGATCTCACAAAAGAGCATGTTCACCAGCTAGCTCCAAGAAGCACGCCCACCTACACACAATAAAGAGGAAAATTGTTGGGTGGTTGTATAGGGGCCTACCTCAGTCAGATCCCCGTTTAGGTGCTTCCACCTCCATGGACAACCAAGATAGTGATAATGGAGAAATATATGATAAAGAAAGAAACGAATTAAAGAACACAAAAGCACTACAAAAAATGTAGGGTGCTACCCATCAAATCATAGAGGAGAGGAGTAGAAAGCTTACCACCTCCACCAAGCGCTCACTGGCTAATGGAGGAGAAAATGAGAGGGCTCAACCTTTGTTGCAATGGTGTTTGTTTCACACTTGCTGTACGGAGTTGATGGAGTATTGATCTTGTTGCTATGGAGTGCAAAGTGTTGCTTGAGAATGATGGATACTAAGAGAATGCTTGATAAAGTGTGTAGAGAGCTTAATGGAATGCTTAGAAGATGCAAAAGAGATTGAAAAGCATGTAGAAGTAGTGAATTTAAAGGAGAGAATGAAGAAAACGTCCATATTCAGGCCAGTCAGTCAAAGGGGGCATTACAAATCAACCTCAAATGGGAACTGTAACACCTCTGTAGGCTCTAGACATGAGAATATGCTAGGGACGTAAGCACGCCACATGGGCATCCTTGACAGTTATTCCTTTGTTGAAACACAAAATGACCGCCAAAGTATAATGAAGGCAGCAGGCTTATGTGGAATTTAGCCTTTGAATTTGGTTTTCTAAAGTGAGGAAGGGTAAAAGGGGAATTTGCATAAGGGGTGAAAATTTTCTCCTATATAGTTGAAAATGGATTGTATTGGATCCTTCAAATGATGTTGGAGAGAAAATATTTGTGTTAGCTCTTCAACCTACAAAGAATAATGAAGAAAAGATACCTATATGCTTGATAAGTAGCAATTAGACGTGGAAGCATCAATTAGGATGCTAAAAACCTGATTGAGGAGTTAATTTGTATGATTGAAAGTTAACTAAAAGAGTCCACCAATTTTGGGATGCCTAGACATGAGAAAGTCTTCAAAATCTGCAACTGGGAGTTAAATTTAGATGCCACCTTGCAAGTGTTAGGATATTTTTTAAGATTTTCAACTTCTACTTGATAGACAACCTCCATTTGATCCTTGATTTCGGTCATTTGATTAATCTTGAGGCCTAGGTGATAGATTCACTATAGAGCTGGATCAACTCTAAAGAGATGTTACTAGGAGTTGAAAACCTTAATTGACTTTGGATGCCACCTTACAAGTGTTAGGATATTTTTGAAGATTTTCAACTTTTGCTTGATAGATAGCCTCTGTTTGATCCCTGATTCTGGTTGTTTTACTGATCCTGAGGCCTGACTTACAAATCCTTGCGTTCCTTTTCCTGGAAGGGTGCTTTTACTTGCCAAACTTAATCAATTTTTAGAGATTTTCAAGTTACTCCATTCTTGACCTTTCATGCTTTGATCTTTAATCACTAGTGATCGATGACTCCTGTGAACATGCTGAGATATTGAATGGAAAACTAGTTCAATTCTAGAAAGGATGACTAATATTGCAAGCTCTGAAAGTTGATTAAGAGTGCTTAAAATTTTGGGTGCCCCTAGCCTGTAGGGGCACTTTTATGCTTTCAAGACACAATTTTCACCTTGTAACCCTTCATGAAATGCTCCAGTTTGGTCTTCATTGTCAGATGTTTGATTGCTATAATTAATTTGTTGATGGTCATATCATAGAGATTGATCAAGATGAAGGACATCTTAGAGGCTACCAAGCACAAAATCTAAATCTGGTGCTCTAAAAAGTTGGGCACCTTTTGCTAGAAGGGTGCATTTTCCTCTATACTTAGTCAATTTTCATGTTTCCAACTTGCCTTGAATTTCAACATTTTCATGCTTAACCTTCATTTGTGAGTGTTTGATAGGTCAAGTGAGTTGGCAGCTGGATTCATCATGAATTTGGAAGGATTCTGAGTAGATGTCTTGGAGAAGATAGTTGCTAAAAGTCACATTTGACTGCTCAAAATGTTGGGCACCCCTGGCTTGTAGGGGTGCAATTGCTCTGATGAAGTTCAATCCATCCTTCATTTCACATGCTTATTTGATCAACAACTACTACCTTTTGGTAGGTCTCATGGAATGGCGAACAAATTTGTTGCAAAGCTAGGTTGAATTTGGAAGGATCGCCTAGAGATAACCAATCCAAAAACTGACATTTGATTACTTTCTTTTTTGGGTGCTCTTGGCCTACAGGGGCATTTTTCCCTTGATTGGCTACCATTTTTTATGATTCTTTCCTTCAACATCTTTCGCCTCTACCTTTGTTTGTTGGTGTTTGATGAATTTGGTGAATTTTCTTGATGATCTGTCAGAAAGCTAGTAGAATTCTAAAGAAGACAACTAGTTTTGTAGTTCTTAATAACTGCAGTTGGCCTCTTGAATTCATGGGTACCCCTGCCTAGAAGGGGCACTTTGGGCTTTAAAGTTAGTCATTTCTTGATGATTTTGACCTCCTCATGCTTTGCGTTCACCATCTTGTTTGATTGGGTTGACCATGATGTCAATGATGTGACCACGTTCACCGTTGTGATTGCTCTCACCATTCTACGTGCACTAGCATTTTGAAATTTTGGCAAGGCATTAATTGCGTAGTATCTCCCTTGTGATAATGAGTTCATCTTCTAGACTTAAAATATTTTTTAGCTGATTTCAACTTTTGAAATTCCCCTCCATTATGAAGCATCTTTTCGAGCATCTTTTGCCATAGACTCATTGTCATAACCCCAAATGACGATCTAGAAATAAATCCATTAAAATAAATAATATATATTTTATATTTCATATTTTATATTATATTGTATATGTTATTCATAAAAGATTACTAATCGATCAAATGTTATTTCATAAATGTTGTTCACAAATGACATAGACTTAACACATATTACTAATTAATCGAATGATGTAACTATTGATTACATGAGAAGCTAATGATGCACCCTTTCATCATCGATTGAGGGGGTGTCTCCTTTCATAGAGATGCGACTTGATAGAGAAGTCACAATCCTCCATACACAGAAATGGAGGACACCTAGGGACAAGCATGCCATCATTGTGGAAGAAGAGAAGGGTGAATAGGAACATAAAACCTAAGAGATACAACTTAGGCAATGTATTTCACTTAGCTTTAATATTTAGTATTTCTGAATATGACAACAGAAAAATGATTCAAAATAGATGACTAACGTCCAATGCATAAATCTCTAGCTCTTGCAATAAACTTTCTCCATGGGCTAATCTATTTGATTTCATGTTGCATCTAATTCTTTGAATATTTCTATCAAATATGTCTGAACCTGAGCATGCATATTTCACATGTAGTCAAGCATAAGTTGATCACTAAGGTTGTTGCATTTTGAAATAGAAAATTCTAAATTTTGTACTATTATCTTTTTTCTTAGCAAATACATAATCTGGATGCTATTTACATATCAATAATATCAATGGGATTATACATAGGCGGATATATAAGTTATTTCTTCATTAATGTGGAATTACATATACGTAATAGATGTTGCTAATCTGATTATTGGTGTAATGCTTTCTTTAGTATTATCATGATGATAATTGCTCTAGGAAGTGATGTTGATATTGGCTTAATGAATTAGTGATAAATGCAAATGTATTCAAGATTGCTTAAAGATTTCCTTCTGAGTGTTTGCAAACCTACTTGGGAGGAAGGGCCTAAGAAAAGTGGCGCCTAGAAACCTCACTCAAGATCTACCCTTGGAACCCCAGGCAAGGATGGGCCATAGATGAGTGAAAATTTCACTTAAGATTCTACCCAGTCTAAAAGTATGGTTGGGCCATGGAGGGGTGAGGGTCCCACTTAAGATCTACCTAGGCCATGGAGGGGTGGTAGGCCTAAACCACTTATAAGCTCCATTAGCTTCCCCCATTAGGTTAAGTGTCTTTTGAGGTGATGACATGGGTGGAGAAAGTAGGTACTAAATCATCAAGAAGAGAGAGTTGTGGTATACAACCACTTGGGCTTGGCAAAGGACTTCAGGAAAATCCACCCATGCCACTCCTCATATGTCTTAATAACTACTTTGTGATTATGCTTATATTTGGATATCTAGATATTATTGCTAACATATGTATATGTGTGGAAATATTGTTCATATGTTGAAGCAGGTTTTAGCCAAGAAGACTCCATTGAAGAATTATTCGATTGATCAAACCCTACCCTCAAACAAGTGAATTCTAGGGCACAGTCAGGTAAGGGACATTATACTCATTTATGTAGCATCTAAAGCTTAGATCTTGATACCTAGTATTGGCCATCTACCATTGATGACCTCAAAGGTCCCATCTTTTCTCCTAAAAAAGTGAAGCAGACCCATCAGAGAAAAACTGACTTTTTTGTGATTCTAATTTGACCAGTGTGACTGTGAAGTAAAATTGACCTATCAAAATCATTTTGAGTCATTTACGCCTATTTTTTAGGGTTTTCCTAAAAATAGGGGCTTGAAACCCTAATTTTCAAAATTTGCAAGTATCCTTTTGACAATAAACCCACAAAAGCCCATGCTTTGTTTGACCTAAAATTGACTTTTGATGACAATTTTACAAGAGTTAGACCATTTTTATCAAAATGCCTTATTGAAGCAATTTTTTTTACTGTGGGCACAACATTCTTGCAATTTGTCACCATTTGTAGAAACCATAAAAATTCAACCCTGAGCTTCAAATTTTTTTACATGTGGCCTAAATTTTCATCTGTTTAGCATTTCATGGCTAGCCCACCTCCATGGTTAGAAAATACTTCAACATATAACACATAAACACAAGTTACAAAGGCTTCCATAAAATCAACATCCTCTTTAGCGATTCAAAAATCTCGAGTCCCTGATAAGGGTGTGGTTCAGTGGTCAAGTTGCTTGGTTGTAGTGACAACCACTAGGGTTCAAACCCTTGCTGGGCCAAAGTGTTCGTAGGCCTTGTGCCTTTGTTGGGCCATTGCCCTCGCGGGTTTGGTTGTTTCTTGTGGTTTCTTGTACTCGATTCATAGCTCTAGTCAAAAGCGTTTACCCCTAATAATATGGGTGTGTTGCACTTTAAAAAAAATAAAAATAAAATATTGGGTCATGAAAGTCCTTCAATACTTGCTCATTTGGAGCGATTTAAGGCTTCTTCAACTCAAAAAAAGTACTAGCATTACAAAAGATACTATAGAAAAGTGTCTAGTCTTTGAAAATCTTACAATCCATCCCAACTGAGAAATACTAGACCCCAAAATGCTGAGATAAAAATTATGAGATAAACAAGAATATTAAATAGTAACACTAGAGATTATAATGTAGATATAAATGCTATAGAGCAATGAATGTTATTTTTTTGAATTTTAAGAAAACAATTAAAATAAATAAATAAGGGCTTCACAATAAATATCTAAATGGTGCTCCTATGTCCTAGACACCTACCTTGCTTGTAACGGTGTCCTATTAATATCTTGAAGGCTACGCCATTTCAACATATGAATTTACAAAATAGCAAAAATATTTTATTACACCTTCTAGTAACAATCTGTAGACTCTTGGGAAATAAACAAAACCTGCAATATGATAGTGTTGACCTTAATAGGCTGCTACATTCTTTAACAGGGGGTTTCACCCTTCAAAAATCAGACCACATTTTGTTCTTAAATGAAAAAGAAAAGTAAAAAGCTTCATAGATTGTCGTCAGAGAAAATCTCCAAACCCTTGCAAAGAAATAAAAATAAAAATGAAGGGTAGTAGTGACTACAAGAAGAAAACCGAACATAAAACAATTAGTGAAAACAATGAAGGCTGTCATAAAAAATTAAAAAAAACCCTACATTTGTAAACCTTACCTTGCCCTCCATGAATTGAAGTAGACATACCAACATTGTTCATAGCAGACACCTAGTGCAAGAAGCTTGCTGCATTGGAGGAAGTTGTCTAGAACAGTAGCAGAGCTAAAGCTTCAAGTTGGAGCAAGAGAAATTAACTACACATTGAATAATTTTGTAGCCATCATACTGAGTCGACAACCTATCAACAAAGCTCTCAAAATTTACATTTAATGCAAAAATATTCTCTCAAATCTATCTATGTCATCTTAATTTTTCAAACTATTAAAAAAATAAAATTATACAACTACTCTTATCAATAGAAAAATAGATAAATAATAATTTCTAAATATAAAAAATATTTTTAAATGCAAACTATAAAAATAGAAAGCAATATATTTAGATTATACAATATGATTGGCCAATGCAAATCAAATGATTGCAATAGTCCTTATCGGAAGAACTAATAATAGCGTGATTTTCACATAAACACGAACATTAAATGATATGAAAGAAGTCATTTTAGTAAAAGGTACTACAGTTCTTTTACAGACCAAACATCTCTCCTACAAAACGACAATCCTTCCAAGTTTTGGGAACCCTGCAAAATCGGGCCTAAGTTAGAACCTAGCGTATTGCATGTGTGAGGGCGTATGTGAAACCCCAAAGATGAAAAAAAAATGGTTAAAAAGGGTTTATTAGTCAATTTTTGCCGCTGCCTAAATCTGTCGTAGTGTCACAGAGCAGTAAGCATTTTCGATGGAGACGGTACAGTCGGTTTCCATGGCAGGGGGTCCATCTTTAGCAGCTCGAGTAGTACTTGCAGCCCTGGTCTCGGCCTCTTTATATTGCCTGTGGAAATCTACTCGTCTCAGAACAACAAAATCATCCCACGCGCAACAAGAAGCAAAAGAATTAACACAGCAATCGAATCCTATCAACGGCTGCTGCAGGTCAAGGGTTCGAAACCCGGCGCTCGAAGGGAACAACGGCTGCTGCAAGTCATCGTCATCATCTCCGCCCGGAAAGCTCTTTTTCGCCTCACAGACAGGCACTTCAAAGGCCCTCGCTTACAGGCTTTCGAACCTCCTGCAGGAAAATAATGTGAAGGTCGAGGTCGTCGACCCGCGGTCATATGAGCCAGAGGACATAGCGAAGGAGGCGCTTGTGATAATAGTTGCCTCGACGTGGGAGGATGGGAAGCCTCCGGATAATGCGGCATTTCTAGCGCAGTGGCTTGACGAGAGCTCCAAGGATTTCAGAGTCGGTGCAGGGCTGCTCAACACCTGCAAATTTGCCGTCTTTGGCGTCGGCAGCAGCTCCTACGGTCCTACTTACAATCAAGGTAATTAAGCTGTTCATTTTGAATTGTTGTATATTTGTAGAAGCTTCTGGTTTCACTGCATAGAATTTTGGCTAAGTTTGGACAATTAACTATCATTTTACATCTATCTTTTTACGCTTACATGTGTGTCTTGGAATTTATTCTGCTACTGAAAAATCCTCATATCTGCATCCAAATCATCGTGTACTTCTAACAAGCGGACTCAAATTGTTCTACTCTTTGAATTGCTTTTTAAGTATTATATTGTGTTCGGAGTGGCAACCGCCAAAATGACAACGAGAATATTGGACTCAGATTGTTCTAAATTGCTTTTTAAGTATTATATTGAGATTGGAGCGGCCAATTATTTAGTCAGTCAGTGCTTTCATAAATTAAAAAATTGGGCACAAAACTGTTTAATACTGCATTACTTCTTACGGATCCCATTGAGATCGAAGTGACTAAACACTCACTCTTTTGACTCCCTAGTTCACTCTTTTTTAAAATTGGACTAACTGTATAAATACTTGAATTTCTCTCTAGTATCGTTTTAAGATTGGAGAGGCAAAAAAACTTGTTTTTTTTACTCTCACAGTCACACTTTCATAAAATCGGACTCAAACTCTTTTAATGTTTGGGTTACGTTTTGGGCATCACATTGATTGGAGTGGCCATGCATTTATTATTGACTTCTAATGTCATTTCTGTCAAAGTAGATAGGCTTCACAAAGCAAGACGGGGATGCCTCTTATAAAGATGATCGGGAGCTGGTATTTTTTATTGTGTAATAAAAGTACAATGAAACAGAAAAAACAGTCTTAAACAAATGCCAAATGCCAAAAAATGCTTACTCTCAAGGTGAAACAAAGCGTCAAAAGGTGCACTTATGCAATAAAAACTGCTTATGTGATGAAAAGGGAGACTCTCCCTTTCAAATCTGATCAGAAAACCTCACTAAACACAATACAAGAAGGCTGCAAATACATATAAAGAACATAATATGGAAGAGAAATCTGTAAGTTATATTATATTCAAATATGCAAAAATTTACATCAAACTGAAGCTCATGGGCTCCCCTTCAATCCTACATGCAACACTTGCAACAAATGTGTCTTCAATAATCTGGCAAAATTCGGCAGCATCTGGGTATGCAAACTTTACTTCTCCAAGCCCCCCTTCTCCAAATGAAAAAGGCATCAATAAATAGAGAATGTGCCAAGAGAATACAACCTATGGTTTCACAAAACAACCTCCTGGAACCACCTCCAAAAACCCACGCCTAACTTTACAAATCTGAAAATTAGGAATGAAATCCAATGCATGCCAACCTTCTCTTGGACGCCTAAGTCTTCACCAATCATATTTGGGTGGTTATGACAACTTACACCCTCTTATAGATTCCTTACAGCCTGTCGGTTACAGCTTTGCATGCAAAGACAGGTAAGCAACATGCAAGATTCTTTGCAGCCCACTTTATGACATTTTATGACACATGTACATGCAAACCATGCAAAAATCACAAGAAGACAAAATTTTTTGACCTCCTCTCAAATTGGATGCCCAAAAGGAATATTCTTTTAAAATATGTTTTTACCATTTTACCGGGACCTATTTCCCATCAAATTTACATTTACATTTTCACCCAAAAGGGAAATTACATTGTTGCAAATGAAAATATTATTTTCCCAACCCTTAAGCCTTTATTAAAATCAAACAAAGCAAAATTAAAATATTTTTGGTGATGCAGGATTGCCCTTACACCTTGGATGCTCCTGCATCATTATGCAAACAAACTGGTGCATTACACAAAAGAAACCCAAAAAACAGAAATGTATTAAACCAAATATATGTTGAGGCATCTTTTAACAATATGTCTGTAAGAAACATAAGTGGCACATTCAGCCGACAAAGCAAAAATATAATTCCAGAATAAGGAGATTTCCTAATTACCTGAAATGCCAGCTTTTCTAATTGTGGATCATGTGGAGAACAACTTGATTTGCAAAAAAGAACACATCTTTTTTGTTTGATTTCCCACAACCAGCAAACATGAGCCAAATGGTACTGAGAATGCCAGAATGAGGACAATTTGCCAAAATTAGATCGAAGATTGCTCTGATACTATGAGATAGTGTCATGATCTTTTTATATACAAACAAAAGATGCATAGAATCTAAGTTACTGATCCTGTTATTGGTTCAGGTTTGGGTTTGTGGGTTCAGTTTGTGGATTCAGTCCAAAAAATTATGGGGTTGGGTTCATCCATACAAAAACATATAAAGATTAGAAATATATACATATTTACAGCAGTAATTAAATTCAGAATACCATATGGCATCATGTAATAGAGTATAAACAAAAGCACCATAGAAATTAAAAATATTTCAATGTCAATTAGTCAGACTTGAATGCCATGCTATTTGGTAAAATAAAATATAATAATGTCAACTATCAGCCATCTTTGATCGGGCATCAGCATCATTTGGGTCTTCAAAAATATTATCACCACCATCCATATTAGATGTAGGTACTAGTATCCTAGAAGAACCACAAATAGTAACATTGACATTCTCATGCTCACTAGTTGGCTCATCCTCAACATCAAGTGTAGCATGTTGGGAAGTGGAACTATTCAAGTCAGTATGGTTGGCTCTATCTTAGAAGTAGGAGCATTTGGGCCTACATACATTCCTGCATACCAAAAATATTGTTTGATTTATTTTTGGTTTCCTTTTCTCTAATTTTTTGTATTTCCTGTATAAATTGTTCCTGCTTGGTTATTATTCCCTAGTTCCACCTGTTGATGGATAATCATCATTATTTTGGGACGGTTACATCCCTTGGCAGCTGGTAGTAGTTATAAAGATTCTCACTTGGAAAAGTTGTGGTTACAAAAGGCAGTTACATACTATGGATTTGGGCATAATTAATTCCACCATTTCCTTGGCTGGCATACAGCAGTTATATATGGGTGCATCATTCCTAGATTGTGGACTGTACAGTTGGCACAACATTTTTCAAATCCTTATATTGGCATTACACCTCCCAGAATGGGGACTATCTCCAGTGCAGCCACTCTCAATAACTGTTGCTAGCTGGTGTACCACTTCCTGACCACAGCTGGGCAACTAGCTGTTAGCTGGGCTGCAACAGTTACACACCTCCACTATGCCATTACAATTCAAAATCTTTATAAATGACTTTATAAGCGGCAAGGAAGCAGAGGAGAAAAAAACAGGAAGTACAAGGTGCAGGGCAGAGAGGGACATAGTATTGAGTTTCATGATTTTTATTCTCACCCCTGTACAGGTGAAGAGCTTAGGATTAGTGGCTGTGTGCAACCCATATGTTTTGTAAGTTTTCTGATTTAATGGACTGTAACAGATTTCAACTAAGCAATTAAATTCATTAATATTATGTGTGTTGTTTTGTTCCATTCTTCAAGTTATCTTAAGTAGACTGGCTGCAAGACCTTAGCTGTCTTTCATTAGACACCTAGGTTTTGTCTGCATCAATATCCCACTTCCTGGTGTTCCCTTCCTTGCAGCCACTTTGTTTGTGTGAAAGAAAGCATAAGTTGGAATGCATATACACTAAGTCCTTTGTCTTTCTTGAGTGTAGTAGGTTGCACTTTACTAAGTGGATAAAAGAGTGTGCTCCAATTCCTCTTAGGTGCAGATGAACTA
The DNA here is from genome assembly GCA_007258455.2 of Sequoia sempervirens. NCBI lineage: Eukaryota > Viridiplantae > Streptophyta > Pinopsida > Cupressales > Cupressaceae > Sequoia > Sequoia sempervirens. The sequence goes on from VDFB02384650.1 coordinate 137,615, forward strand.
GCAACCTATTAAGACAAAATTAAATAGTTAGAGTTATAAAATAAAAAAATTAAAACTATAATGAAACTTAAAAGATTAAAAAATAAAAGGGCGGTGGGCCTAGCTCGATTGGCTAAAGCATCCCGTTGCAAGAAAGACGTCACGAGGTCTAGTCTCCCCAGTGTCCCCATGGTACCGGAGGGCATGTCACGCCAGTGTCACTGGTCATGTGAAAAAACATTAGCATGCACACTGCAGTTTATAGGGGGCGGCAACCCGATTCCAATTCCTGCAATCTTAAAAAAAAAAAGATTAAAAATAAAAATTATAAAACTCACATGTGATAAAAGTTTAATTGCAAGATGTTGTAAGTGTTTGAATGATTGGCCATGGAAATACCATCAATTGTGAGCATCAATCTTGAACTTGTCATTGAAGAGTATCAATACTAAAGTCATTGTACAACATCCATGAACTCAATCCTAACTGCATCTTGCAAATTAGGATTAGTGAAGAGCTTAAGAATTGTTGCCTTGTACCCTTGCTGACTTAGAAATCTCTATATGAGGCAACCCTTGTCGGCACAAAATGGATCCCAACACTATAATCTTTGGTACTCTATGTGAGGTCAAGAAGATATAATGGGGCAATCATTTTGTTCCATCTTTCCAGAATAATTTTGTGTAGCTGTTATTTTCTTTTTCAAAATCTTGCTCTTTCTCATTTATGATGGTCTTCATCTTCTCAATCAACAAGTTGATAGCATCACATATTTCTAAAAACCATGGTCAATCCATGTCGATATAATGAATCATACTTAAACAAGCTCAATAAAATTAAGGAGAAATTCAACACAATCCCACCAAATGTCATTGAGGATCATCCACTTAATATTTGATGCACTTTTAATGCTAGATTGCCACCATATGGACCAATTTTGGTTGATGACCATGTTAGAAAGTGCCTCCTAAACCTTCACAAGTCATCTCGAGACAATTGTGTTGGAGGCATACCTCGTAGCAACTTATTTGCAAATTAACATATAAAAATAAAATCAAAGATTCTTAAAGAAGAAAATATAAACTTAATTTTAAAAAATATTACTGTAGTGAAACATAAGTATTAAAATAAATTTTATTGTTTCACTTACCTTTTGCATCTCTAGATTCAAAAATACTTTGAATATGCCTTGTGACATGTGATGGTTGGTGATAAACATTTGGATCCCTTTGGCATTAGCCTTCACTTGTTTGATCTAAGCAATTTTTGTGCCAATTTTTTCAAAGGAAGCAATGGTGCTGAAATGCTTCCTACACCAACCTTTAAGGGGAGTTATGTGCAAAAAACAATAGACCTTATAGTTATAATAAAACACACATAAAGAAAATTATACCATGACGAGATGATTTATGCAGAGAAAACCCTATTGAAGAAAAACCTCACACTTCAAAACAAAACTAAGTGTATTATTTGGCAACTAAGTAGTTACATTTAGATTTGAAAGTAAATTTGGTAGCATAATAGCACTTGCAAGTCAATCATACAACTCATTCAATACTCCATCCCGAAGCACCAATAAATAGGCAAAATTGAAACCATAAATCACAAATGGTTTAGTAAAACCATGAGTCAATAATGACTTAAAAGTGGTGTCATAATTGGTCCAAATTCCAATGCCCAAGTTGGCATAGGTTCTTCTATGCTAAAAATAGAAGATACTCTTACCACTGTCATAATTGATTCCTTGATTTGGGTGCTCCACTTTGGCATATTCAAACCCATTCAAAGATAACTTATGATAGCATATTTCCAATAGCCAACCACATTAGGAATCCGATGAAAAAGCTTGATAGGACATCGTGAGATTGTCCTCCTCAACCAAGCCCAAGGGCACAAAACGAGCCTCTGAGTCATTCGGCCCCTTGGCCCACAAGTATGGCAGGATCTCTAGTCCATCAATCTTGGGGTTGGCATACTTGATGAGCGAATCAATACTATTGCATCTTCCTGTTTACTCGCTACGTGGTAAAATGAAATACAGAGTAACCAGAAATATAGAACAACATTGACAGAATAAAATAATCACATAGCAATTGCATAGAGTAGATGTGTATTCATTCATTAAATATAGCAGCAATTACATAATAGCATCGTAATATCTCCAAAAACATAACATAGATTGTCCCGACCCCAAATGAACTAGTACATAAATAGGTAGCTAAGGTTTGTTGAGATACCAACCATTGGCAACGCTTCCTAACTACCCAATTGTTGGACTAATTGTCAATTACAACTTGTTACATTAATCTATGCAAAAGTATTATTCTCTTTTATTTAAATATAATTAACTACAGTTGATTATGACCGACTATGACTGACGATTGACTACATCATTCCCCCCACAAATTCCTAACTACCCAATTGTCGGACTAATTGTTGATTACAACTTGTTACATTAATCTGTGCAAAAGTATTATTCTCTTTTATTTAAATATAATTAACTACAACCGATTATGACCGAGTACGACTATGGTTGATTATGACTGACTACGACGAAAAACAATACGGGGGTACATAAAGGGATATTAAGAAGAGGGAGAGTGAGAAGGTGCCCCTAGATGTGCGAGCTCCACCATCTGGACTGCCTCGGCGAGTTTGGTCGTTGCCTTCTCAATTTCCTACTTGGTGCTAGCCAACTCCTTGTCCTTTTGTCACTGTGCATCGGCCATCTGTGTATCCTTCTCTGCCAACAATCAATCCTCCTCTGGCAATTGTCCATCGCTCTCACCCAACATTGTGTCCCTCTCAGCCAGTACTTTGTCTTTCTTTGTCAACTTCTCCTGAAGAATGGCAACTCTTGTCCGCTTGGTAGCCATCATTTGAGCCAAATCCTCCTGTGACTTTTGAATGTAATCTGCCAACTCTCGCTTGGTAGTCTCGATCATCTCTACAATTGGCCACCCCTGCGAGATGAAATACCAAAAGAATTTGCCTTTGCATTTTGACTGCATACCTGCCATCCTCTTGGCCTCATGTACCATTAAGGGATCATGTTCCTCATACAGTTGTTGCCCAATTGCATCGACTTCATACATAACTCTTGCCATCACCTGTTCACTCAAGTACCTCTAGACTATATTGTGAGGGCCATAGGCCTCTGGCTCATTGATCTCAATGTACACTCTGTTTTCAGCACTGGACTCCTCTCCTAACTTTGTTGGATGTGGTTTCAGCTATGCTAGCTATGAGGGTGGCTGAAATGTGATTTGGCGATTCAAATAAGTTCGATGGGGGTTTGGGGGCAACACCCTCAGTGGGGTCAAGGGGTAGCGCCCCTTGTGGGGGTTTGGGGGTAGCGCCCCTCGCAGGGTCTGGGGGCAAAAAATAATGCTGAACAAGCTAAAAAATATAGATTTTTCATTGTTCTTACTTGTTGTCCATACTTGTACCTTTACTTGGCATACGACTTTGCTTTCTTTTTCAGCCTCATGCTTCGTACTCACCAACTTGCCTTTTAATTTCCATACGATGACTTTGTATTTCCTAATGTTTCCTAGAGTTAGGCCCTGTATGAAAATTTTCCCCACACTAATACCTTTATTGAATTATACAGACTTTTCAACTTGAGGAGATCATACCTTCTTTTTGCTAATTCTTTCCTCATATGGCCTTCTACACTTGTGAATTTGTACAAAACTACTATGATAGGGTAGCACAACCTACTTGTCTCCTCAAAATCGTACAAAAATGCTTTGCTGAATTTGTACGACCTTTTTATTTGTGCCTTTTAACTTGTATGGGCTCTCTTCACATTGTATGACTTATTTTATGGTCCTTTTGACGCGTACATTTAAACTTCTTTTTGCTTGTGTGGCCTGCTTAATCTTCTGAGATTGTACGACAATGACTCTTGGCACCATGTACCGCTCGCTTAATTTTGGTAATCGTACGCCCTATTAGCAATCCTTAACCTGTATAAGTATGTTGATGTACTTCGTACAACCTCTTTACACTTTACTTTGTACGAAACTCCTTCCACTAGCTATACGTGTTTCATCTTGTCTCTCTGCTTTTGCTCTTAAGCCTGTCCTGCTGGCGTATGATACTCTCCTCAACAACTCGTTCAACCCTTGTATCCTCCTGCCATATGATGTATGGATTTATAAGTTCTCGCCAAGTTATTTTTTCCCTCCTCACAGCTTCATGTGGTCGTATGACCTTTTTAATAGTTGGCATCTTTAATGTTTTTAATTTGAATAGTTTGGGGGCTCCTTAATTTTTTTAATTTTTTCTTTCTCTTATTTTCTCTCTCGTCTCTTTTCTTTTTTTCTATTTTTTTAATTTTTCCATACTTTTCTAGTTTTTCTCTCCTCCATTTTTGAATTTTTGAATTGTTCTACTTTATTTTTTTCGTTTTTTCCAACTTCTAACTTTTCCTTTATTTTTTTCGATTTTTTCATTTTTTTGGCTCTGACACAATTTCTTCACCTCGTACTTGTTTAGACTTTTGGGTTGGTGTATCACCTAGTTTTGATACTCTTTCCTTGTACTTTTCATACTCGATTGGGAATGTTTGGCTAGATGTGCCCTTCTCCACTTCTTTGTACTCGTTGGAGCCAAACAATGTCTGGTTGGACGTGCCCTTCTCTTCTTCCTGGGTTTCTCCGATCTATAGCATGTTACACTCTTGGTGGAACACCTCATAGTCCTCCATCTGCCAATGAAATGGGCCATTCAGCGAGCTTGTCTCGTCCTCTAAGCAACTCTCAAGTTCCAGTATGCCCTCGTTGTTTGGCTCCATGGCCTTTTGTCCTTCATCCACATTTGACTCTCCCTTGTACGGTTCTGATCCAGAGGAAGCCAATTCTTCGCTCACAGCTTGGTTCTTCAAGTCAGTGACGTACTTCCGCTCATTGCTCTTGAGCGAGAGTGTGTTCCTCTTCCAATTATGATCCGCCTTGGCAACAATCAACCATCCTCATTCTAGCAGTGAGTCATACGCCTTCTTTTGCAGTGGGATGACGACAAAGTTTAGTAGGAATGGCTATGTCCCGATTATTACCTTTTGCTCCTTCAATGTTCCAACGGCTTGATGTTGTGATGATGGGCACCCACTAATTGGAATGTCGGTGGCTAGAGTGTAAGCTTCTCGAGACTCTTCCATGTGTCTTGGGTAGTATGTTGACTCCCGATTCTCCATCAACGATAGTGTTTGTCAAGATTTTCCCGTCAATCTCCATTTGTACAATTGCTAGCATCTTCCCGATGTTTGCCGTCAACATCATTGGGTTGATGGTTTGTTCACCGTACGACAGTGGTTCCGCTATCAATTCTTTCCTTTGGCCTTCCCGCTGTTGATGTTGGTCATCGCAAACAACATTTGTGATCGCTAGGCCCAACTCCAACATAGTTTGGAGAAGGTCAGTGACCTTTATGGGTACGGTGGTCTGCAGTACCTGCCGTACAATGTTGTTTTCCGCCTCTGACCACCAAGAGGTGTTTGGATTCTCCAAAGGTGTTTTGTGTTCCTTCGTCATTGCTAGTTCCACTTCTACTTTTGATTCCTTCATTCTTTGTTTCTCTATACGTGGATCTGGGTAGGTGGCCTTCTTCGTTTGCACTCTAGTAATCACCAATATCACTTGCTCTTCCACATCTAACATATGGATGCCTTTTTGGTTGGGGCATTCGTTGTCTTTATGATCACCAGGTCCACACCACTTGCATAGTTTCCCCCCTAGACCTTGACCGTTCTGGCATTCCTTGGTGAAGTGGCCCCATTCGTTGCACTTTGACATTGTATAATGGGCCTTCCTTTACCATCGTATTGTATCTTGCTTCTCGAACTTTTGTTACTTCGGTAACCTCTAGGGGATGCATTGCTATTGTACTAGGGCTTCGGTGGTGTATTCAACGGTGTTGACGGTTCTACCTGAGTGAAGAGTACTTGCGTACCCCTTACTTTCAAATTGTATGGGCATTCCTTGATGGAATGTCCCATCACTTGGTAGATATCCTAGAACAACTTCTTCAGGCAGTTTGCCTTTGTGTGACCTTCCCCCTTGCAATTTGTACACCACAATTCTTTGGCTTCCCTCGTACTCTCCTTGTCAGCCTTCAATTCTTTCATCATTCTCATCATGTCCTTCCTTAGTGCTTGTACAGTCTTTGACTCATCGTCACTGTTGTCATCCATACTCTCCTCATCGTTCGTCTTCCTTTTCCCTCGGGAGGATGTTTTATTTTCACTCTCTATATCCATCGCTCAATTGTACGCTTCGTCGTACGATGACAGAGGCACAACTTTCATTTTCTTTCTTAGCAATGGGAGAAACCCTTTGATGAACCATCACTTCTTTAGCCCATTGGTTGATTGAGTCTCCAATTTTCCCAACAATTATTTAAGTCTCCAGTTGTAGGTGCGCACGTTCTCATGCGTCACTCGCTTTGTCTTGTAGATTTCTGCTACAATTTCACTGTCATCCCTTAAGAGTTTGAATTCGTCTTGGAATGCCTTCTTGAGTAATCTCCATGATGCCCTATTTACTTGGTCCAACTTCGTGTACCATTTGATGGCACTATCTCTTAGTGTCGTTGGAAATGCTTTTAGCCAACAGTCCACATCCTCTTGCCCGTTGGCGATCCAAATCGTCTCGCACATCTTGCAGTGCCATATTGGATCTTTTGACCCGTTCCATGTGAATTTTGGCAACTTCTGCCTCTTGGCTGGCAGAGTCACCATCCTTCCCCAATGCCTTCCTTGTGCGTTGGACCTGACTGGGCTGGTTCTCCTGCAACGTCGCGGTGCATCACTTGCACTCTCGACCACGTTCGAGTCTTCCCCGCATCCTCTATTGGTGTCCTCTACACCTTGTGTCTCCTGGGGTTTGTTTCGATACTCCCTTTTCCCTAGGGTCTTAGGTTGAGATCTTCCAACTCTCGGCCCTTTGTCGTCTGATATGGACAGTTCTCTCATACGACGTATGTTGTTTTCAAGCTCTTTTGTCACTTCATTTTCATTTTCATTTATTTTATATTTTGCTCTATTTATTACTGATGGTGTTTTGAAGTTCCCCGCATCAGTTTCTCCACCAGGGTAGACAATATTTTGGTTTATTTCGTTCCAATCTTCATCTACTCCTTTAGTGGTTTGTTTTAATTTTCTCCATTGGTTCTCTTGTTCTTTAAGCCTTAATGATCTCCGTACTTGTTCCTCGGCAATTTCTCGCTCTCTTGGTACTTGGTTTTTGTCTTTTTTTTAAGGCGTATGAGCATTAATTTCCTATCGTGCGGGCCTTAGTTGTCGAACGTACGTCTTCGGCTTTTATCTCGTTCCTCCTCTTTCCGCTTGGTTCTCTCGTATCGTTGTATTATTTGTTGCCTTCTCTGTTCTTGATCCCTCTCAGCCCGAAGATCTTGAAGGATAATGTAGTGGCATGCTATCAACCTTGGTAGTTTGATGAGGAGATTGTTGACTTCTTGGTTGACATGCTATCTATCCCAGATGACCGACTGAGGGATCTCACCTGAGAGCCTCCCTCCATACGTGGTCCCTCAACACGATTTCCCACAGACTGCAGAGGTCTTCCATCATAGCATCTTCACGATCCTCATTTGCTTGTACCGGCTCTTCAGTCGGCTGCCCCATCACGACGCCATTCTCTTGTTTGGGTGATCATCAAACTCACTTAGACAACGACACCAAATGTTTACTTGCTACATGGTAAAATGAAATACAGGGTAACTAAAAATACAAAACAGCATTGACAGAATAAAATAATCACATAGCAATTGCACAAAATAGATGTGTATTCATTCATTAAATATAGCAACAATTACACCATAACATCATATTATTTCCAAAAACATATCATAGATTGTCCCGACCACAAATGAACTAGTACATAAATAGGTAGCTGAGGTTGGTTGAGATACCAACTGTTGGCAACGCTTCCTAACTACCCAATTGTTGGACTAATTGCTGATTACAATGTGTTACATTAATTTGTGCAAAAGTATTATTCTCTTTTATTTAAATATAATTAACTACAGCCAATTATGACCGACTACGACCAACAACTGCCTACACTTCCTATCAAACATTTCACATTGATTTCCAAACATGATTGCTAATAGAATCTTATTCTATTAATTGTTAACCGTATATCATTTCATTATGCAAAAATTCTTAATTATATTTTAAAACAAACTTCCCAATAATATTCTTGCTAAAATAATATTTATTCCAATAGATCTCTATAATTTCCAATTCTTATTTCCCTTTTTATCCCATGTGCCTGATTGATGCCTCTCCCCAAGAATTTGTTCTTCCTTTTATATCTTCCATGGTGGGGAGAGTCACATCCCTTCAATTGGTTATCCCAACAAGGGACACATCCTTTCACCCAAGTGCTGCCCTTAAACTCCCTTAATTATTAATTATTTATTTTATTGTGGAATTGCTGCATTTAAAGATTGCTCCCCTTTGTATATTAGTGCCATCTTTTTACCTATTCACATGGGCACTACTATCTCTAATTGTCTAGACCATAAAAGGGGGCTGCGATCTGTTACTTGTGGCAGGGGAGCATGACACTATGGCAACAAGTTTGATAACCAACACATTCAAAACAAATGAAAAGAGAATAATATATAGAACCTAAATTCATTTATAAATTCTAACCATATGCCATAGATTTATAGAAAAATGAAAAGAAAACAAATATTTCAAAACAAAACAAGAGAATTTATTTGTAAAACAAAAATGCAAAAATGCAAAAGAATCCAAAAGAATGCACCTCGTTTGCAAAAATCTTCCTCTATGATCTCCTTGGTAGCAAATGTGCAATGCCCCCAATGTAGGATTCTAGATATTTTGGAAATTTCTGATTTTGAAAAAAAAAAAAACTGAAGCAGCAAACTGAAAATGGAAACTAATGTTGATCACAATATGTCAACCTCTCATAATGCTGATAGACAACTTCCCATGCATCAATAACATCAGATCTGAATTGTATGAGTCAAATCAAATATAAGAACTGATCAGTAAATTCTAGGTTGCCAAAATGATGACATAGTAGTAGGCAAAGCTCTGAAACCAGTTTTATTTAATTGGAGTTGCCGAAACAAGCTACAAATGCTGATATGATGGACTGGAAATAACATCCACTTAATAGTAAATACCAATAATAAATTCTGAACAGTAGGTAAAACCAGAATTTAATATGATTAAACCCTATGATAACAATGGTACTGCTATCATTATTCTCTGATGACAAATGCTGTAATGAACAGCCAAAATCCTTAGTAATCAAGATTTCTGGATAAAACTGTGTGCAATTTTTCTTCATCAACGTTTCGGATCTTACTCCATGATCCATCATCAGGATGATTAGCAGATAGAGCCAAAATCCTATCTAATTATCAACAAACCCCAATTAATACCCAATAGCAACTCACAAGAATATATTCCAACTTGTATGGGTGCCAAAGATAGGTACGGAAAAGCTGAAAGACCTCCCTAAATGCTGCAATTTATAAAGTGTGGTACAACTGGTAGCCAACACTCCTAATATATGTTTGGCAGTTCTTCGTTCAGGTGTAAATTAATTTCTGAGGGGTACAGTGGACTGTTAAGATGTACCACAGGGTCTCTAACATGAATCAATCAATATTTGCTGCCTTAACAGCAAATGCACGTAGATAGCTTGTATGGCTGAAGTGATTTGTACAACAAATGATAATGTTGGCACACCCAAATATGGTCCAGGATATGCAGATTTGCCACAAATAACAATGTATGATTGCCTGCAAATATGGTATGGATCTCCTTGAAGGGCTGGTGGTCCAAATTGTAGCAATGCAATAGCAATAAATGGTAGCAAACAGCAACAACTAACACTGAAGATCAGTAATGCAGCCCTCTTAATCATGAACACCAAATTTGCTTGCAAATCCAATCGCCACAAATCTTAAAACATGCATGAAATCACCAAATTCAGCTCCAATGCAACCCCTGAGTGGAGATGCCCTGGACAGAGATGAGGGTTTTTGTCTTCCAAGACCTCTGAACAGCCAAAGGGTTTTTGTTCTCGTCTGTGAAATTGAACACAAAGCTCAATTGTTTTGCAAAATGAAGACATGACCACAATGAGTTAAAATTTCCCTCCTTTTTAAAGCTCTCCAATTTGGGCCCATGATTTAAAATTTACCTCCAAAATATTTAAAAATACTATTTAATATTGTGTTTAAAAAACACTTTTAAAATTAATAATAATATTATTAATTCTTCTAGTTTGGAAAAGGGGACATGATAGAATGGGCTCTTGCGCATGTGTAGGAATAAGGGACATGATAGAATGGGCTCTTGCACGTGTAGGAATAGCAAACCAATCACTTTGGAGCATTCACTGATCAATCATCAACTCTATTCATGTGATGGCAAGCAAGAATGAATTACTTTTATGTTTTGGATTCACAATGAGTAAACTCCTTAGTTTCTGTTTTACAAATGCCTTAGAATGCACTCTTTTAGGGTTAGGGATGCATTTTTATGCATCTAAGTCAAAGTCAAATGTGTTAAAGTTTAAACAATTAGAACAAGCCAAAAGAATTTGAAAACCCGTTATTTTTTGTGTTCCACGACGTTTCGGGGACAGGGACAGGGACGAGGGAATGACAAGGGACATTTTTTTGGGATGGTAATCCGAGGGTCAATTTTTGGGGATGGCGGGGGGACAACAATAGATGAATTTTTCAATATATATATATATGTATATGTATGTTTGAATTTCATATATATGTATGAATTTTTAAAAATATATTATATATAAAGAGAGAAAGAGAGCAATTTGAAATATCAAATATGTGCAACAATATCAATATGACTATGTGCATAGATAAAGAGTGTAACAGCCATATAACAACAATATAAAGTATAAAGGTAAACACTAACAACAATAACTTAACTATTAAATATAAAAGCATTTTGTTCAAGTTTTAAAAGTTAAATAACTCAAAGACCAAAGTCTCAAACTTTAAATACAACAATCTGTCAATGACTCAATCTTTGACACTGTGCCTCATTCGGACTATCAATATCAAAAGCACTATCCATGTCACTGTCACTCTTTGCTTGAAGTGGATCATCCAAAGGAAGCCCAACCATTCCCGGTTGCTTTTACTTATTCATATACTTGTAAATCCTTTATTATACTTATAAATTATTAAATTATACTTAAAAGTTTATATGTTATAAACTTATACTTATAAATATAAGTTTATATGTTATAAACTTACACTTATTAAATTATAATTTAAATTATACTTATAAATTGTTAAATTATAATTTATAATGTTTCACCTGGAAAACATTTCAAATGGGGATTAAAAAACTATTTGTTTTAACTAAGTCTTTTACCCTTTACAAAAATCACTTGGTGATTAAAACGACTAGACAAAAATAAAAAATCAAAGTAATTTTTATTTAATTTAACAAAAATCTAAGCATTTTTAACTTTGATGCCATGGGGATGCCTGGGTGTTTCTGATACGGTTGGGGTATTCCTAGCTGCCCCTTGGGCATTTTGGGGATGGCTAGGCATCCCCTTTCATTTTGCATCTGTCCCCTTTTTTGGGGATGTGTTTCCTGCCGTTTCCCAGTTATCTAAAATTGGAGGGGACGCTTGGGGGACATCCCCTGATGTCCCCCCGTCCCTGAAATGCCATAGGGGACAGGGACGTAGGGTTGAGGGGGGGGGAGGACACGTCCCCGTGGAGCACAGCAAAAATCACTTGGTGATTAAAACGACTAGACAAAAATAAAAAATCAAAGTAATTTTTATTTAATTTAACAAAAATCTAAGCATTTTTAACTTTGACGCCATGGGGGACACCTGGGCATTTCTGATACGGTTGGGGGATTCCTAGCTGTCCCCTGGCCGTTTTGGGGATGGCTAGACGTCCCCTTTCGTTTTGCATCCATCACCTTATTTTCAGCTGGATTCACCATGGTTTCCTTGAAATTTTCCTACGTTTGGCATGGGTTTGTTTGGGATGAACCCACGGGTAGAAAAGCAACCCTTGGCTGCACCCCTGTCTACACCCAACCAGGATCAGGATTTGGAACGGATTGAGCTAGGCAACAGGGACAAACCAGAAACGCAATATAGTACTGCACATGTGTAGGAATAGCAAATGAATCGCTGTGGAACATTCACTGATTAATCATCAACTCTATTCATGCAATGGCAAGCAAGAATGAATTGCTTTTATGTTTTGGATTCACAATGAGGTAAACTCCTTTGTTTTTGTTTTACAAATGCCTTAGAATGCACTTTTTAGGGTTAGGGATGCATTTTGCATCCAAGTCAAAGTCAAATGTGTTAAATTTTAAACAATTAGAACAAGCCAAAATAATTTGAAAACCTGTCATTTTCATCTGGATTCACCATGGTTTCCTTGAAATTTTCCTACATTTTGCATGGGTTTGTTTGGGATGAACCCACAGGTAGAAAGGCAACCCTTTGCTGCACCCCTGTCTGCACCCAACCTGGATTAGGATTTGGAACGGATTGGGCTAGGTAACAGGGACAAACCAGTAACACAATATAGTACTGAACATGGATCTAATTTACAGAGCAAATTATTGCTTATAAAATAATGAACATTTGAATTTTCTGAGCTTACTTCTTACAAACTTTTGGTTGATGTTTATAAAAAAAATAGGCTAATTGTAACCTCTTAACAATAAGAGGTTATAACAATCAATGATCTTTTCCAACGAGTAACCTTTTAATAAAATTTAAAATTTTGAAGCATAAGGAATTAAAATATTATGTTATCAGATTGGACAAAATATATTTTTCTATTAGTGTTGAATCTTATGTATTTTTTTAGGTACTGCTTGAAATATATATAATTTTCCTAAGGCCTAAATTGTTTTCCATCTGCTTAATAGTTGTAATAATTGTGATCCTTAAAATGTTTGCTGATGTGTGCAGCGGCCAGGGCTTTTTGCCATCAATTGAAGGATCTTGGAGCAATTGAGATTCTTCCTTTGGGAATAGGGGACCAGGACAATGGAAAGCTGGATAAAATTTTTGAAGACTGGAGCCATAGACTTGTCAAAAATTTGACTGATAAATTGGAGAAGTCAATTAGCAGTGAAAATGGTCTGGCTGATGAAGGGTTTTCTGACTATTATAGTGATGGAGATTCAGAAGAAGATGACAAAGAGAATGTACCAGAAGCTTCTGGCCTTGTTGATTTAGAAGATGTTGCTGGTAAAGCTTCATTTGCTCCCAGTAAAAATGGCAGTAGCAGAAAACAATTTGGAAAGGTCAATCGACTTGTTAAGGGTTTTAATGAGGACAACCCCCCTTCTACAGAGGAAAATGGTCTCAAGGCTATGGTCACTCCAGTAATCCGGGCAAGTTTGGAGAAACAGGTACTTTATTTAGCACGTTCTTCGTTATAAAGAATGATTCTATTTTTTAGCATTCTTCAGGATAAAGTGTGCATTTATTGTTATGTATCTCTATTATAAATTAGTTGTATTTTGTAAAGAAACTTTTTAGTCAAAGTGGATGCTTGAAGTTGATAAGAGTAATGGCAGATAAATGAAGAAGCCTTAAAGGGAAGTGGATTTGCAAAGTTAACATAGCTATGGATGCTTTTATTGTTTATCTTCTGTTGGATTCACCTAATATTCTCACAAACTAGAATTTGATACTTGTGTGATTTTTAACTGTAGATGGAAATCTGCACTGAAACTGAAAGACCAAACAGGGGTTTTGGGTGAGGTTTTTATGCTAATTTGACTTTATAGCTTCTCTCTCACTTGGAGGTTTATCTTCTCTAGGCATTGAACATGCCACCTTTAGCTGAAGTTTTGTCATTTACTCATGTACGAAAAAAAAGTTAGAAAATCCCACAACCCATAAGTCCCAATAATTAAGTTATTTGCAACAAATTTGTTCAAATAAACAAGCAAGGAAAATGCTGGCTACATTACTATGCAATCAATTCAGATATTACTGCTTCAATTTTGATGTAGTGCTTGAAATATTTGATATCAAATAAAATGTTTGTAGAACAAATATCAGGTATAGTTGTAGTGAGAAAGATCAAGCTACCTACTGTCCTCGTAGACAATGTATTTGCAATGCATATAGAGCTATCAAAAACTGAAAATTTAATGCTGGTTTTCATATTCTGAGGTACTGCTTTGCAGTTTGAATCTTTTCATGATTGCCCACACATACTATATTTGATACCAAAGAATACAGGCATCCTTTTGTCTTATTTCCAATTTATGTTACTGCCTGTAATAGCAAAATACTGTTATATTAAGAGAAACCACATTTTTTATTTTATTTTATCCAACAATTTATCCTATAGGCACTGTATTCGTTATGGATACAGATCTATCAAAGGCTAAAAATTTGATTGTGATTTCCAAAGGTTGTGATCTCTCAGACATGCTTGGGACTGGAAAATAGAGCCATCCTTATGTCTTATTTCTATTAGAGTTTTATCCGTGTTGCTCTGAATGTGTTATTTCTGAAGCAGCGCATAAGTATACTGCAGTTTCTGCTCACCAGGTTAGCATACCAAGCAGCAGCCTTGGTCTGTATGGAAATGGATTGAAGGTGCAGTCAAGCAGCATCGTCACAGTGCAGTGGTGATGGCAGTGTGTCCATCAGTTTCTGTGCAGCTGAGAGATCAAGATGGTTGGGACACAGTTATGTAGGAGAATAATGCTCAATTATTTTTGGAGTCTTCTTTGAGATTAGTGCTGAGTAAACTCCTTGAGAATTGAGTAATTTGTGGATGTAACTTAGTCTCAACTACTTTAATTAGGAGTTGTTAGTTTTCAAACTAGGTTGTTGATTAGCCAGACTAGTTGATTAATTAGCCAGACTAGTTGATTGATTAGTTAGATTAGTTGAATGATTAGTCAAACTAAGAAACACTCTAGTGATGTAAGCTTAACTTTGAGCTTTACTTGATACCTTATGTAGTTTTGCTTGGTTAAAATCTTAGTGCACTTGTCTATTTAAAGGGCACATTTCTAGTTTTAATAATGACGCATGCAGTTTTTTTTTTCAAGATTTTCACTCCAGTCTAGTATATTTCTTTTCATGTTTAAGTAGAAGACAGTTACAGGTTCGAGCATTCAATACTGTGTATATGCCATTCATGTTTTTGGCAGTATGTAGATGTAAATTAGCATATGCAGAGATTATTGTTTTGATTGAAGTTTTCATGTTTTAAGCTACCTAGTTTTAGGATTAAAATTTGAAGTGCAGAATCTGCTTACCATGGTCTGCAAATAAACTTGATATGATAGCATGTAATCTGAAATCTTCCAGATCCATGTATGGAGTGGGCTGCTACTACTGAGACGGAGTTGTTGGAGAATTTCAGTAGTGTGATGCCCTTGTGTTATTGATTGAAACAATATGGACCTGTAAGAGTTTGTAGAGTAGGATGCATTAAGTGCTCTATTGATTGGAGTGTTGATCTGCACCTGTGAAAGGTTGTTGATCTGAGTTATTTCCAGCTGAATTATTTGGTTTTAGTGTGTTCTAGGAGCTGCAGGTATGACTAGTCTCAATCTCAGAGAGTCTGACTATTTAGAGGGTGCTTACAACTTTACTTCTTGGAAATGTAGATTGTGTATGCAACTGTAGGAGGTTGCAATTCCTACTGCCCCTATTCAATTGGCTGAACATAACAAAAAGTCAGCCAAGGTGAAATGAATCATCCTAGAGTTAGTGAAGGACCATTTGATCCCTCACATCATAGAGAAAAAGACAATGAATGAAATGTACAATGCCTTGATTGCTTTGTATTAGAGTATGAACGTTTCATGCAAGATGCTGCTAAAGAATAAATTGAATGCCATACACATTTGTGATACTCACATAGTGGCCAATTTCCTCATCAAGATTAGGTTGTTGCTATTGGGGTGAAGAAGATGTCTATAGCTATAAATGGATTATCTCCATCTTGGGATCCATTTATTTAGGGTGTTCATGCTTGTGAGAAACTTCCCAATTTTGAGAAGTTTTGGGATGATTCAATCCAAGAGGAGACAATAGTAGAGACTATTTCAGCTAGAGTGGAAAAGAGTTATAACCTAGCCCTCATCAAGAAGATGAGAATAGTTTGTAAGAAAGGAGGACTTTAGAAGTGCAAGGAGGAAGAATTATGTTTTTTGGACCCAGGGAAGAAATACTTGAGTTGTGTGAAATGTTTCTAGTACCAGAAGATAGTGTCCTAAGAGGAACAAAGACAAGTAGCAATAGAGGAATTTGTAGGGAGTGCAAAAAATTTAGTTGGAATAGATGAATTAGCATCCAGTCTTCAAACAAATTTCTCCATGGCATAATGTCTATCCACTAACACCATTTTTGGTGGAGTCTCTAGATACATGACCTTCAACAAACTTTAAAAATGAGTGAATGGCTTACAAGTGGTGTTGGGCAATCATGCCACTTGTCCGGTTACTGTATTGAGCTTTGTCTCCTTTTGCATTCAGTGATGATTTGGAGCTTGATTATGCCTTGCATATTCATGGATTACTGAAGAGTCTTCTTTCAATTTCTTGCATGACAAATATATAGTGCATTGCTATGTTTGATAGCCATCAAGTGATTGTTAGAAACAACTTGGTTGGTCAAGTTTTGTCTAGAGATGTTTGAGATGGCGGCTTTTACAAGCTACTTGCTGATCTAATTGAGTAGGTATGGAAGGATGCCATGATGGAGTGTCCTTCCAACTTAGCGTAGATAGTTTCTAAACCTATTGGGGGATTAGTGATTGATTCCATGCATGCAGCTGACAAGAGTATTGAAGAATACTAGAACAAATTTATTGACGAAGAATTCTCTTAGAAAGGGGAGTTGGTCTTGTTGAGGTTTTTTCTTCAATTGGTAGAGGTTTTGAGGTGCATGGATGAGATTCCCATGGATTTAGGGTGAAGAAGACCTTATCTGTTAGACTATATTACTCTTTTATTTTTAATGGTCACTTTTGTTTTGTTTTGTTTAGATGTTACTGTTTCTATAGTAACTTGTAAGTAGGTAGATAATTAATATCTACAGTGCTTCATGCACTTCTTTATATAATGTAATTTTTATGTTAATAGCAAGACTTTTAAACCATTTACATGGTATCAGAGCCGTAAGAAAAAAACCCTAAAAATTCGTGTTTTCTTTCTGCCAAAAATCGTGTTTTGTTTCCCTTAGAAAAATCGTCCCTTTTGCAAGCGATTTGGTCTTTTCTGGGCGCACGATTTTGAAAGCACGTTTTTTTTTCTGTGTGAGGGTTTTCTGACTTTCTGGGCGCTTTTACCTTTGTTTGCACGCATTTCTGGGCAGAAAAAATCTGCATTTTTATGGGATTTCAGATCTGAAAATCGCGTTTTTCTGTGAAATTGCGTTTTTTCGCGTTTTTCCCTGATTTTGGGTGGTTTTTTTAGCAAAATCGTGGTCGCCCCTTCCTGCAACTTAGTCGCCTAGGGTTTGGCATCTCTTTTGTAAAATTTTCGTGCAGATTCGAGCTGTTTTCTGCAATTTTTCTGGTCTTCAATGGCGGCCTAGGGTTTCTGCAAGTTCGTCTAGGGTTTTGACCCTCTGTTTGAAGGCGGAAATTTTTTTCGTTTGCAGATTCCTTCTGGGTTTTTCGAGATCTCAACTGGGTCGGTCTTCAAATTTTCTGGGTACCTTGTTTTCTGTGCCTCGAAATTTGTGCCTTAGTTTGAAGTCGAATTTTTTTTTCTGATTGCAGATTCCTTTTGGGTTTTTCGAGATCTCAACTGGGTTGTCACTAGATTTTTCTGGGTACCTCGTTTTCCGTGCCTCGAAATTTGTGTTGTCAAAATTTTCTGGGTATTCTTCCATCCTTCTAGGTTTTTATTTATCTTTTCTGGGTTTTCAGTAAAACCTCAAAATCCGTTTTCGGGTTTCTGTATTTCTGTTTTCTTTGCATTATCTTGCCTTCACCAGTTTGACCGCAAGGTACGTGATGGCATCTCTTACAAACATAATGCTCAAAAGCAGCTAGAAGTTCAATGGGAAGAATTACAACACTTGGCAGCAGCGCATGTTGACGATCTTTGAATATTGTTGTCTCGATCAAGTCGTCTTGGGGACCTCAACTCGACCCACTGTAGCCGGAAAGGATCAGGACAAATGGGATGAACGCAACCGGGAAGCCGTCATGCTCATCAAGCTTTCAATCACTGACGACCAGCTGCCACAAGTGCCGTCAGGAAAAACAGCTGTTGAGGTATGGACAACCCTAAAGGATCTTCATGAAATGTCAGATAAGAGTCGTGCGTTTTTTCTTAAGAACATGCTTTTTTCAATAATGATGGACGAGAAGCACACTACTCTTCAAGAGCATCTGACAAAGATCAAGGAGATTCGCGACCAGTTGGAAGCCATTGGACGAAGATGGAGGAAGAGGACATGGTCGTCATTACTCTGAAGAGTTTGCCAAAGTCTTACGAGCATTTCATTGAGACGCTCAATATTACTTCAACAAACGTTGACTTGAAGTTTCCAGACTTGTGTAACAAGCTTCTACAATAGGATCATTGGAGACAGCAGTTTGGAAGCAGTGCCAGTTCGTCCTCCACAGAACAGGCGTTCTCAGCCAAATCTTCTGCTAAGAACAAAGGGAAGCCTCAATCTTCTCAGCCGAAAGGCTCTGGTTCTTCTTAGGACAGCAAAAAGAAGAAGAACGTTCAGTGCAATTATTGTCACAAATACGGTCACATTAAGGTTGATTGTCGCACTCAGTTGGCTTCTGAACAAAAGAAGCAGGGAGGATCTCAACAAAAAGCACATGTTGCTGAGCACACTGAGCAGAAAGAGTCTGCATTCTATGCGTTTATGGCCAAGAGAATTGTAGATCCCGTACATTCTTCTGCCTGGTATATCGATTCAGGTGCTTCACGACATTTTACTCATCGTCGGGATTGGTTCACAAAGTTCGAACCCTTCTCTGATTCAGTCATTTTTGGAGGAGGCGAAGAGTACACAGTTGCTGGTAAGGGCACTGTCCAGATTCACTCAGGAGGAAGAAATTTACTCTTTCTCGATGTCTACTATGTTCCAAGCATGGAACATAATCTCCTCTCAGTCAGTCAGATCATGCAGCATTCTCCCCAGTTGGATGTTGTTTTCAGCTTGTCCACTTGCAGCATCGTTGATCGGGAGACTCGTACAACAATTGCTATGGGACTTAAGGATCATGGTCTATATCGACTTGCTGATTCCGGTGATTCTCAGGAGCACGCTTTAGCAGCCCGAAGTACAACCATCAACAAACTTTGGCACCAGCGTTATGGGCACTTGAATGTGCACTACCTCTCTCAGCTCTCTCGGGAAGGTTTGGTTGCTAGTCTACCTGAGATCCAAACTAAAAATCATGGAGTTTGTGGAGCCTGTCAAGCTGACAAGCAGCATCAAACACCGTTCTCGGATGGTGATTCTTGGCGAGCCTCCAAGGTACTTCAACTGGTTCACGCTAATGTATGTGGGCCAATGAATACTCCTTCTGTTACTGGGTCCAGGTACTTTTTATTGTTTGTTGATGATTTCAGTCGGAAAATGTGGGTGTATTTTCTGAAACATAAATTAGATGTGTTCAACACATTTCAGTAGATTAAAGCCTTAGTTGAGAAGGAATCAGGTTCTCACATTGTTACTCTAAGGTCAGATAATGGGGGGGAGTTTTGTTCAACTAACTTCTCTACTTTTTGTGTTGCACACGACATTAAGCGCCAACTTACCACACCCTACACCCCTCAGCAGAATGGTGTCGTTGAACGCAGGAATCGCACCATTACCGAAATGGCTTGTTCTATGCTTGAGTACAGAAATGTACCTAAGAAATACTGGGCTGAAGCAGTCTACACTGCAGTCTACCTCCTGAATCGGTCACCTACACAGGCCGTTAAGAAGATGACTCCTGAAGAAGCCTGGTCAGGACGCAAGCCTAAGGTGGGCCATCTGAAAGTCTTTGGTTCTACCGCTCATGTATGGATTCTAGACGCCAAGCGTGCCAAGTTGGACTCCAAGAGCCAGACACTTATGTTTACTGGCTACAGCGATAATCACAAAGCCTACAGGTTGGTTGACGTGGAGACAGGTCGTCTCATATTCAGCCGTGATGTTGTGATTGATGAGACTACTGGTCCATTTGTCCCTACTACCAGTCCTGCGGATCAGCCTATGAAGGTTCTTGATGAGGGTGTTCGTCTTCCTCTTGGTTCCCATGATGGGAGGGCTTCAGAGCATTCTGACTCTGAAGATGAGGAGTCTATTGATCATGATATAGCACCACTTGATTTTCCTCAAGACTCACATCCAGATGACTTTGTTCCAGAAATCCCAGGAGATGCTGTTACTCCTGTTTCAGATGTTGGCACTCCTACTCGTTGCCCTAAGTGGTGGGCCAAGACAATCGGTGATCTTCATGATGATGAACTCATTGAGGGCAGATCTACTCGTAGCAAGATCAAGCAACAACACACCGTCAACTTTGCTCTTATGGCCAACATCCACAGCATCTACGAGCCTCATACATATTCTGAGGCTAAAGGAATTCCAGAGTGGGAACAGGCTATGCAGACATAATATCATAGTCTCCTGAAGAATCACACTTGGGTTCTTTCTGATCTTCCTCCTGGGAAGAAACCTGTCAGCTGCAAATGGGTTTACAAGGTCAAGTATCATGCAGATGGTACTTTGGATAAGAACAAGGCCAGATTGGTTGCTCGGGGATTTACACAGCGGGAGAGCATCGATTACGAGGAGACATTTGCTCCTACTGCCAAGATGAGCACAATTCATCTTCTTCTTGCTATTGCAGCCCAATTTGGATGGACAGTTCATCAGATGGACGTCAAGAGTGCCTTCCTCAATGGTGATTTGCAGGAAGAAGTCTACATGACGCAGCCTCCTGGTTTCAAGGTTGCCGGCAAAGAACATCAGGTGTGTAGGCTCGTGAAAGCGCTCTATGGCCTCAAACAGGCTCCCCGTGCATGGTATTTCAAGATTGATCAGTACTTGGTTGATCATGGTTTTCAGCGCAGCTCTTCTGACAGTAATCTGTATGTCAAACACTCTGGTGATGATATTCTCTTTCTTGTTGTCTATGTTGATGATTTGATCATTACTGGCAGTTCAACACATTTGATTGTAGCAATCAAACAGGATTTGTGTCAGACTTTTGACATGACAGATTTGGGGCTTCTCCATTATTGTTTGGGTATTGAAGTTTGGCAGACCGATGGTAGCATCTTTATCTTTCAGTCAAAATATGCCAGAAGTTTGCTTGACAAATTCCAGATGCAGGATTGCAAACCTGCTTCCACACCTATGGAGAAGGGGCTAAAGTTGTCAACCAACTCTGATTCACCTCCGGTCGATGAAACGACCTTCAGGCAACTAGTGGGCAGCCTCATCTACCTCACTGCCACTAGACCTGACATCAGTTTTGCAGTGAGCTACATTTCTCACTTCATGACAGCTCCAAAAGTTGATCATTGGATTGCAACGAAGCGAGTGCTGCGATATGTTAAGGGCACTTCAGATTATGGCATTTTGTATGGCAGATGCAAGGATCCAAAGCTGATTGGTTACACAGACTCAGATTGGGCAGGTTCAGTGGATGATCGAAAATCTACTTCTGGGTATGTATTCAACTTGGGTATAGGTGCTATAACATGGACCAGCAAGAAGCAATAGGCAGTAGCTCTTTCCTCGACAGAAGCTGAATATCGAGGAACAGTTAAAGCAGCATGTGAGGCAGTTTGGCTTCGTAGGATGCTTTCTAACATGCACATGTCACAAGCAGGACCTTCTCCCTTGTACACTGATAATCAAGGGGTGCTCAAACTGGCCAAAAATCCAGTCTTCCTTGAACGTACCAAGTATGTCGAGCTTCATTGTCATTACATCCGCAAGCTGGTAGAAGACGGATCCGTTTAGTTGCAGTATGTTCCGACTGCAAATCAGACTGCAGACATTTTCACCAAGTCTCTGAGCCCGGATAAATTTGTAAAATTTAGGGGGCAACTTGGTGTTGTTGACGGATTGACCATTAAGGGAGGGTGTTAGAATATATTACTCTTTTATTATTAATGGTCACTTTTGTTTTGTTTTGTTTAGATGTTACTGTTTCTATAGTAACTTGTAAGTAGGTAGATAATTAATATCGACAGTGCTTCATGCTCTTCTTTATATAATGTAACTTTTTTATGTTAATAGCAAGACTTTTAAACCATTTACATTATCTGGGTTGATGCATGATGTGTTTGATCTTTTAAGATTGACAAGTTTTTACTCAATTTAGGCTTTTCCATGTTTAGTGTAGATTTTATTTCTTTATTTGATAGATCCAATCACCTTATCTTGGCCATGTATATGGATGAGTTTATTATGTAAACAATTCATGATGTAGTATGAGGAGAATTTGACCCATGAAGTTGACATGAATGACAAAGGATGTTGGTGTTTATTGCTGAACTATAACTCTGCCAAATGCAATTAAATAGAGTATAACATAACATGCCAAATGTCTGTAGATGAAGACCATTGATATCTTTATTCAAGGTAGTGCTTGTACAATCCAAATGTAGATCACATAGGGTTGTGTACCAAATCATATTGCCTTCCCGGACTACAAGAAGCCTATTTAAAGTGCTTGATGTTTGCCAAATAGAGCACAAACTACATCATCACCTCAAAAACAAAAGTCAGAGACTGAGCAGACAAGCAGAGAACAAATCAAGGACAAATCATGTAATGTTAGGAAGATTCTTCCATGGTGTTGGAGGTTTTGAAGAGGAGGAAGGCTTGAATTGCTTATGTTTTGTTTGTTCAGATAGGAGAGCAGAATCATAATCCAGATGTTTCACAACAAAGTATTGGTAGAGAGCCTTGGAATGTTTAGCTTTCGTGCCAACCAACTTGAAATCTGCAATGGGCTCTTTGGTTGGAAGTAGAAAGGATAACTTATTAAGTACACCCTCATCATCATATCATTCAGAATGTCATGCACAAATAAGGAGAATGTACTCACTAGTGGCCATACAAGTAAATGAATTGTGTTGAGCCATACAAACAAAAGGGCACATATGCTAATTTTAATCATGATGTATATAGTGTCTTTTCTAGAATTTCATTCCAGTGCAATGTACTTCTTTTCAGATTTAATGACAAGACAATAGTGGGTTTTAGAGTTCAATATTGTGTATTCACTGTTCATACTTTCAGCAGTTTTTTATAGATTACCATATTCAAAGATTATTGTTCTTATGGAAGTTTTCCTTTTTCGAAGCTACCAAGTTTTAAGACTAAAATTTTTTAGTGCAAAATCTGCTTACAATGGTCTGAAAATGAATAATTTTCAATGTATGGTCCTGCCTATTATAATTAGATCACTGTAGAAAAATATCTCAATGTTGAGAAAAACCACGTTTTCTCCTTTATTAGGACTCTTTGAAAAGCAATAGTGTTTTCGTAGAGTTTTTGGGAGTGGAGTATGCAAGGATATGGTCATTGATATTATATATATTGGGATTTGTAATTTCATATGAAGGTTTGTAAGCTATAATAGTGATGTGTAATTAGGGTTTGTAGGTGATAATATCAATGACTATGATTAGGATAGTTAGGAATTGATTTTGCGTGCAAACTTTTGTGTTAAATAATAAAGAGCAAAGATTTAGGTTGAGGGATCTTGTGGGAATTTTATAAAGGGTTTTATTTTTTTTCATTTTAAGATTTTTTTAATCTTCTATTTTATGGTTTGTGATGGGTGGGTGTGTCTTGACATCTTGTTGTACCCAAAACCAAAATTTTTGCTTCACTAAGGCATTTTGCTTAATTGAGTCTTAATCTTGTTAAAGTGTTGTCAAAAGGTCGTTTTTGGGGTTTTTAAATATGGAGTTGGTGTCAGTGTCATGTCAATCTGTTACTGAAGAGATTTAAGAAAAGTGAAAATTTGAAAGAAAAACATCAAAATTTTCTATCTTTGGAGAAGGGAGCACATTCTCAAATGGGCGCCCAATCTTTTAGGGCCCAGATCCTGTTTTTTAGGGTTTGTCACCTCCAACAGACATTTGTCCGGCATCACGTCAACCGTAGCGAGCTATCAAGTTTGTCAAATGGACCTGTTTTGTTCGAGTTACGAAGAATAAAAAAGCGAAGCGAAATTGACTAACACTGGAAAAAGCGCAGCTTTTGAGGCGCCCATCTTTTTGAGGTGCCAAATGTAGGTTTTTGGCTAAATGCCACCCAAGATGTTTATCTCACTTTTGTTCGAGCTTCGCGACGCATCGTCAGTGGGTGAATCTGAGTTGCTGAAGTGCCTGAACCTGAGGTCGAATATGGGGTCAAATCTTAGTCAAAACGTCAAAGGAAAAAGCAAAAGAGCACATTTTGAGAAAGGCACCTAAGCTTTTCAAGCCTTTAATGCTTTCTTTCTGATGATTTCAGATATTCAATGTGTCGGTGTTACGATCGCTTCGTTTGTCTCCATCGATCGGAGGTGTCTACAACTTGCGGTCGAGGTTTTTATATTATTTTTGTCGTTTCGAATGACCAAGTCCGAGTGAAAAGAGCAGCTTTCAAAAGCCTTGTTTTCACCGGCGTTTTCTTGAGAAATGTGCCTTCATATTGTGCAGAATGAGTCGGACCGCAGTGAACCCAGTTCCATCAAATTGATAAATCGGTTATGGAGGATTTTGTTTTTCCCGCCGTGCAAATGCAAAGTCAAAATTTGACCAAGTCTGAAAAAGCGCTTGAAAAGGCGCTTTTTTGAGCCTTCAGATGTCAGTTTTATGACATATAGTCTCAAGATATCTTTTGATTAGTTTTTACTCAGCTCTGCAATGTACCTGTCAGCCAGTCAATCGGAGAAGTCAGTCAACCAGTGTCAGAGGATGAACAGAGGTCCCGGCAGAGGTTTTAGCTTAAATTTTCATGAAATTTGGCTAAGTTTGGAATTCGTTTGAGAGTTCAAAGTTGAATTTTCGAAAGAGAGTTGAATGGACGCCTTAACTGGAGTTCTGACTGCAGTTAGACTAAACGATTTCTGGGTTGTCATCTTCAGTTCGTATATTGGCATGTTGAGTGATCTTTCAGTTCGCATGTCAAGTTAACTAGTTTGCATGTTCAGTTAACTATGTTGCATGTTGAGTTAACTTGATTGCATGTCCACTTAACTGAAGATTATCAGTGAATGTCAACTGGAGTCCACATGCATGGCGAATTTGGTTGCAATTGTGAAGTTTTAGTGAAGTATGGCGCATGAAGTTGTTAACTTCAGTCATGAAAAGGGTCACCATATTTAGTGAAGCATAGTTTTGTGAAGCTACGCACTTTTCAAGGAATAATAACTTTAGTTCCGAAAGGGTTGTTATTTTTAGAATTATATTGAAGCATAAGTGTGAAGTTGGCGCACTTCTTGAAGGCCAACTAAAGATTGAAAAGGGTCGCTATTTTTAGAACATGGATTGCATGAAGATGGCGAATTTCTTATCTCAATCAAGATTGTTAACTTTAGTTATCTAAAGGCACGCCTTAGGTCAAATTTGTGAATCATAAAGCAAGTTTGAAGATGGCGAATTCATTAAGGGTTGCCAACTGAAGTCAAAGTCGCATGATGAGTTTAACTGAAGACTTGAAAGGCAAACCCTAAAGCATGGCGTCTTAATTAGCATATTTGAGTTTCAGTTAACTCGAATGAGGTCCAATTAGAAGCCAAGCGCACTTTTCAAGGATTCCTTGCCTTATGTGAATTTTCAATGATGAAAATCTATAAATTTCAGCAATGGCGTTCATTATTTCATCATCTTTAGCTCTGAAGTTCTTATTTCTCTTGAGCGATCAGCAAGCTAAAGGTGCTACAGGTGTCCGAATTCAGCGTTCTTCGTAGCAACGAGTTCAAATTGTTCAGAGGAAGGTGATTCTAGACTTTATTTTCACTTTGCATGCAGGTTTTATCAAATTCCAGAGAAGAGGTTGGCAGATTTTTCAGAAGCAGACAAGCAAAACTTTCTATCTTCTGTCTTATTTCTTCTATTTCTCACCTTAGGTACTTTCTTCGCATGTCAAAGAAATTCAACACTTATTCAGAATCTGATCATCTGGGTTCGCATATTTCAGCATATACAGCAAAACCCACGTCTTAGATTTTTTCGAGAAAATCGCCCCGTAGCCTTCATTCTGAAGCTCTGTGCTTTTTTCCGAGAATTTCTTTGCATGTGGGCTTGAAACACATTTTTTCAAGAATCTAGCTATCTGGGTTTGTTCAGAATTCAGTTGTGCACAAAACCCACGTTTCAGAAAAACTTCGAAAATTTCTTTCGTCAGAGGCTATTTTTAGCTTTGTCCAGAGGTTTTCAGAAAGTTCTCCAAATATATTCGACTTTACAGTCAAAAGTCATCATTTTCAAAATGCAGTTCAATCTTATTGATTACAAGGTGAAATCAGCCCTTACACATAATTTCATCAAGACTTCAGATATGGACCCGAATCATGTTTATCCAGTGGTTAATCTGAGCAGTCTGGAGGGTGTTAGCAGCAATTCGTTGAAGAATCTTGAATGTTCCGGGTTGCTCGCAGCGGCGTCCATTCCTATTACTATCTTCGATCTTGAGTTTGTACTTGCTTGCATCAAGCATTATGACTTGTCTTCATGATAGATCAGATCAGCAGATGGCAGGGTCGTTTGCAGTCTTAAACCGAAGGACATAGAGAAATGTTTTGCTATTCCTCCTCGCTCAGATAACTTCACTGTTGTTCTTGAAGCTTGTGAGAAGATATGGGATGCTGATCAACAACGTTCACAGAGAAAAGTTGCTCAGAAGTGGTTGACAGTTCAGAAAACTAACATGCCTAAGAAGGTTGGTCGTGGTGAATTCAAAGAGGAAGTTGCTGTTTTGATAACTTTACTCAACCGAGTTACCGGTCAATCAGATGCTAGCACTTTCCGTCCATGGATGTTTTACCTGATTACCAGAATTCTTGATGGTACAGAGCGTTTTGATTGGGCTATGCTGATTAGTGATTGCTTACATCTGCAAATTACTAACTTTCTCAAGTATCATGAGTTTCATATGATATCCTACTTGGTTTACTTGGTCGCATTTCAAGGTAGTTATAAGCTTCTAAAAACCAATGGCACTCTTGGTGTTCAGCATGTTCATGAGTATTATTCTCAGTTGGAGTTTTCTCAATCCGAGCAGGACTTCCGAGCAGTCAATGATCACTTTTCCATGAGAACCGTGAGAGATCTTGATGACGAAATGCACATTCGTATTTCTGCCGAGGCCAAATCAGCGATGGAGACTTGGGCGGATTGGTTTATCCAGTTCCCTACTTTCACATACATCCGAGTTTATGGATATGTTGGAGAGCCCCTGATGTTGCCAAGGTATCCGTCAGACAAGATTATCTTTATGGAGTTCCTTAGACAGATGCAACATGTTCACTTCTTTCTTCGTAGTCGTCATAAGACTGCTGCTAATTTTCCATTCACGTTGGGGATTTACACATGCAATGCGGCGACAGATGCCAGGTTGATGTCTACTGAGATAGAAAGGTTCAAACTCAAGCCTTATATTGAGAGGCGTTCCTATGATCCTCTCGGTCATTTATGCAGATCGGTTAGAGCGAGGGATTGCACATAAGCCAGCACTTGAAGATTTCTGGGCTAATTGTGAAGATGAATTCGAGGTTCGTCGTCGTCACTATTGTAGACTCACTATCGGTCAGCTCTCTGATTATCTATCAGAAGATGTTGATGGTTTATCGGATGATGATGGAGAAGTTCTTCTCAATTCATATGTTAAAGATCAAGTTGCTCGGCAGCCACTTCGCTCACCTGATTGGTTCGCCAAAGAGAATACTTCTATTGAAGAGGTTTCCAAATCAGTTATCAAGACTAGCAAGTTGTTCTTGGAGAGCAAACGAACGCGAAAGTCAGTTCCTGTAGCAGAGCCGCCAAAGGATTTCTCTTCGTTGCCTTCTACTTCTAGAGCAAGACCTCGAGTCAAGGCCATTATAATACCTCCGGAAGGGGTTAAACTCAGTGGAAACACGGGGAAAATAGCTACTCGTAAGAGGAAGCAGAAATAGGTTGAGAATGTTCCTGAGGTTCCGGTAGAGACAGTTATTCAGACTGAGCCTCATGTTTCGCCTCCTAGTTCACCTCACATACAACCTATTGACATAGATTCTGAGCCTGAGACACCAGTTCAAGCAGGATCGGAGACACCTGAACCACCCCAGGTTGATACATCAGGGACAGTCTCTCCTCGGATTGAAAATATTGTTCAGTCTTGTTGGCTCGAAAAGTTTTGGGAAGGCAGAGGCGTGAACCGTCATACAATCTTGATTTATCTGAGTTTGGTGAGCCCTATCAGAGAAGGTCAAATAAGAAGATAAAGAAACAGGTACATATCAAGAAAACTCCAGAATCAGAGATTGTGATCGAAGTTGCCGTTCCTCCAGAGGGAAAAAGCTTAGATGAAGTCGAAGTTGGTGATTTTACATTTACTAAGGCAAATCTTGGCAGAACCACTAGAGAGACAGACGTGACTCTTCTTAAGATCGTCACAAATAATCTTGAAGAGCGAATCACGAAGGATGGAGAAGATAAAGCCTTCTCAAGGCTGAAAATAGTCAACTTCGTCAGTACATTTCTGATCTTGTTCACGGGAATCCGAATAGAGCACCTGTTCTTCCTCAGAGTACACGTGCAGAACAACGAAAATTGGATCAGTTAGTCAGTCATGGCAGACTTTTGGACAACTGGATTGATAGTTTAGTTGCTGCTGGTCGGTGTCTTCTTGCAGATATGTATCAGTTGAGAAGTGATGCACATAAGCTTCGTCAGGGTGTTCAGTCACTTGAGATTGCAGTTGCGGAGAGTTTGGCAAAGGATCGTGTTCTTGTATCTCAGTTGTCAGTCGCATACGATGCCTTGGAGATGGTCGAGGATCAAGACAAAGTTTTTACTTGGAGAGAGCAGCACCTTCTCAGAACGGAAATATGCGAGAAGATCTCTGCTAAGTTGTTTTCACTCAAGGATGATGTGGTTGGAGTGCTTGCACTTGTCAGCGGTTTCGTTGTTCAGATTCCGTGTCATTATCTTCTTGAAGATGGCACGTATGTTGAGTTGGACAGAGTACAAGCAGAGTTCGAGAAGATGATTCGTGACAGCCTTGAAGGTGAACCTATGGCGCCTAAGAGAATATTTCAGTAATTGCAGCCAGTTTCAGAAAGGCGACTGAAGATTGTAAAGATGGTGTGCACACAATTACAGAAAGTGGCAGAGAACTAAAGAAACAGACTGTTATTTTTAGCAGCGTCAAAGTGCCAGATGACAGAGAGATCGATGAGTTCTTGGTCGAAGTGTTAGACCGAGTTGACATGGAGTGATCTGCCAGTTGGAACCTGCAGTTAGTTTCAAGGGTTGAGTCATGAACGGCAGTTAACTTGACTTTCAGTCTTCAGTTCACTTGCTGACTTAACACATGCTTATCTCATTCTTGGAATTATCAACACAGGAGTTAGGGTTAGGGTTTCCAGTTAACTGAAGGTAGTGGCCAGTTAACTTTGCTTTAAATAAGGACGTGCATGCTTGCACATGGTCCATTTAGGTTAGATGTTTCAGTTAACTGATGGTAGCTTTCCAGTTAACTGTATAGTTTACTTCATTAGGGTTTGGCGCATAACTTGCATGCATTGCAAGAACTGTAGTGAACTCAAGGTGATTTTAGGGTTACCTACACTTTGATGTATATAAATAAGAGCTTTTGCTCATTTGTAATTAACTTTTGCTTGAGAGAGAAATATATGCTGCGCCTACCTTGCCCTCAATATTGCTCTTTTGGTATTTGTTCATGTGTCTTCGCTATTACGATTAATTGTTATGCCACATAGGGTTTCAAGAGATTGTAATGGTGGATTCTTTCCATAGTTTAGATAAATCTGTCTTGTGAATCTTTTATCGTTATGATTAAGCGTTATGCCACATAGGGTTTCGTAAGATTGTGATGATAAAAGCGTTTTGTGAAGTCTTTA
Organism: Sequoia sempervirens; assembly: GCA_007258455.2. Lineage (NCBI taxonomy): Eukaryota > Viridiplantae > Streptophyta > Pinopsida > Cupressales > Cupressaceae > Sequoia > Sequoia sempervirens. The sequence goes on from VDFB02384650.1 coordinate 167,711, forward strand.
CTATGCTGATCAAGTGTTATGCCACATAGGGTTTCATAAGATTGTCATGGTAAATCTTCTCATAGTTTAGATAAATCTGTTTTGTGAATCTTTTGTCATTACGATCAAGTGTTATGCCACACAGGGTTTCATAAGATTTTGATGATAAAAGCTGTTTTGCGAGTCTTTACTGTTATGATCAAGTGTTATGCCACATAGGATTTCATAAGATTGTCATGGTAAATTCTCAAATCTGTTTTGTGCCCAATAAGCTTGTTTAGATTGAGATGATAGTTGCGCCACCTTGCCTTCAAGTAGAGAATCTAAACACGTTTATCGTCAGTTAGTCATAACCTTGCTCCGTTTCCTCATGCTCTGATTTTCTTGAGGAGATTGGATAGATTAGTTTAGTTGTAGTTGGAAGATCTGCAAAACCAGAGAAAACTCAGCTGCAACGTATAAGGTCTTTCAAGAAAGTCTTGTGCCTCTACAGCTGAAACAAAAAGACAGGATTTAGTTTAGTTTATTTCCTTGCAAATACTTTGTTAAGCACAACGAGGGAGCTTCCCCTCCTAATTTGAAGAGCACTCATTACGTAGTGTACATAGGCTGTGCGTATCAACTCTTACTCCAGAGGTGCTAGTTCTTACGCCAACACATCTATGGGACATTGGGGATGACAAGGCCTAATTGGTAGTCTTCAAAGAGGGATCACCTAGGAAATGTGCCCCAAATTGGGTAAAAAAAAACAAAAAACATAAAATGGTGACATGGAGGGGATGTTCTATCCTTGTTATTCAATTCCCAAAGCATCTTCAAATAGAGGGACAGCAAAATAGCCATTGGGATTCATCCCTAGGGTACATTGAATAAAAATCTCTTTTGGAGGTAGTGGGTGAAGATTAGATCACTCCCTTTAACCTTAATTGTCTTTGATTTTAGATTAATATTGTCTTAATAGGAATTTCTATATAATGAAAGTTATTTATAGACCACATCCTCTGGGATGTGCACTTTGAAAATTTTCTAGAAAAAATATCAAGCAAAGTTGCATTGACAAAGATCAAGCTCGTGTATTTATTATGGATTCAAATATCATAACTATCAAAAGCTGAAAATTTCTTCCCAATTTCCATAGAGTAGAGCACTCTTTTATAGTCCTCTTTGTTAAATCTTTTCATGATTACCTCGTAGATGCTATCCTTGAGACTAACTAGTGCAACCATCCTTTTGTTTTATTCTTGAAATATGTTATTGCCTACTTTTATTAGATTCTTAGTAGCAAAATATATTTGTATTGAGAAAGCCCCCTTGTTCAATAGTTCAATGGAGTCTTGGAGTAGGGGGATAGGTCTTGGGGAGGGGTGATTGAGGGACTTGATTTGGAGATGGTGGTACAAATATATGTAGCACTTGAAAAATTAGTTATGTGTAAGGAATAATAAATGAAAATTTGAAGTACTAAACACTTTTTATTGAACAACGAAAATGGCAAATAGAAAATACCAATATATTATATTTAAAAGGATGATTACATTTAAAATTCAAACACAATCAACCAATGGCCCAATGCCTCTAATCATCCCCAAAGTCTGTGCCAAACTATTTATCACTCAAATTGTTGGACTCCTCAAGGTCAATCTCCCTCAAACAAAACCAAACAACCTTGTTTGTGCCACATAATCATCAACTTGTGTTGGCTCAACATCCCATTGGGCTTGTAGACTCTCCTTGTACATAAGCATGTTGTGATTAATGAGATGCAAGGCATTATGTAATATTGTTTCTCCCAATAGAGTGCATGAGTCTATAAGTAGACTAGTTCCTCTTAGCCAAATAAGAACTAGAAACTTGGGACAACAAACAAATGGCTAGCATGGTTATCAAAGAATGAGGCCCATGCATAATCCACCATAGAATTGGGTCCTCTTGTGCCATAGTCTGCAATGTCCCCTTTTATTTGACCTTAGAGAATAATTAAATGATTAAATTAAGTTGTCAAAAAGAGAATAAACTTAAAGACGACTAATTTTTTTTGCTAGGTAAGGGTAGCTATGCTGCATATATTATAGTAAAATAAATATTTGCATCATTTTACAAAATGATTGTATGCAGTCTTAACAACTTGCTATACTACTGCTCAAGGGTTACTCAGACCTGAGCATCACAAAAATGAAAAAACACTTTACTGTATTAGCTCATCGACTCCTTCATATTGCCTCATGTGGTCTGTAGGTTCCTCCATCCATTGCCATTTAATCAAACTCCTCCAACCACTCTAGGTCGAACACGGGCTCTAGATTCTTTACCTTCTTTAGATATTGACAGCCTTTCTTTACTAAAGCCTGGTGCTGCGCTTGAGTGTAGAAGTTCCCCAGAAATAGTATCCACTCGACCATGGCAGCTTTCTTTGCCACCAATGCAATGTAGTCTTGGCCGTGGCAACCCAATGCCATATTTGGCCACCCTCAACACCTCCTCTAATCCTTGCAAGTACTTTCTCTTGAAAAGGACCAAAGAAAGTTCCCGGATACTATCCTTTAGTTCTCCCAGGTCCAAGAGAGAAGTGATGAAACAAGAGGATATTTCTGTGTTAACTCTGTGGCGGCTATCATCAACCAAAAAGTTTGCCCCCAAGATCCATTGGACTGCTTTCCTTGTCCTCCCACTGTGCTCCTTTAAAATGAATTTCAGCCTTTGTTTCGACACTTCGCCCAGGAAAGCCATCTGCCTACTCAGGTTAGTGAGTCTTACTAGAGTATCCATCCCCATGCATTCACTTGCATGCCAAATTCCCAACAGAATGTCCATCCTTTTGTTTTGGATGTGATTTAAAGGATTTGTGAGCTATTCCCACACGCGGGCTGTGGGAAAAATTGCCTTCGCAATTCTCTCACGATCTATCATGTTAATAATCTCTTAGGAGATCTGTGGTGGATTTGCCACCTTTTAATATGAGATACCTTCACACCACCTGTTTGAATAATGCAGTTGAAGATGCTATACCACCCCATGCCATCTTGCATGGAGATGCCACCCTTGATGACTCCACATCCTACTCATGATTGTTGGTGCTCAATTACTTTATTGGCAAGACAATTTGCTTTCGAGTTCCCCTCACAGTTTGTGTACATTAATTTGAACTCTGCAAAGCTGTTGAGGAGCCTTGGGCATTCCCCCAAATGATTGCTTAGTTTCCAGTTATGAATTTGGTGGTTTCGAATTGCATTTATTATTAACATTGGGTCTCCTTCGATCTCAATTCGCCTTATGCCTAGCTTCTAGCCTTCCTCGAGTCCAAGTTTTACTGCCATTATTTCTACTTCATTGTTTGTTTTGAGTTTTAGGGGGTAACATTTTTCTTTCAATATCTCTTTGCTATGATCTCTAAATATACAACTGGCTCTAGGTAGGCTCGAGTTCCTCTTGGATGCTCCATCGAAATTTAATTTTATGCACCCTTCCTCAAGTGGTCACCATATTGTTTTGTCCCACATGATATTGGCCGTAATGTACATGACCCCATTAATAGGGGAAAGACAACTAATTTTAATAATTTAAAAAGCCAAAGGTTATAAAAATATTAAATTAAGTAAATTTTAAATAGTCCTAAGCTTCCCGGCATTCTCAGCATTATTTATATTTAATTAATTAAATGTGACCCTTAGTTATTTTAATAAAGTGACTTTATTTGATGTCAATGGAAAATTATAAAGTGGGTCACTTTATGAGTGCGAAAATGAAATAAAATAAAACAAAATAAAAGTATTCTCTCAAAGATGGGATATAAAAAGGGGTTGAGAGCCAAAAATAGCATTCTTGACTTGTTATCTTCTTGGAGAGCTTTGAGAGTTTTTGCTTTCCGTTCAACAAACGCTAGGATGAAAACCCTTCAGTTCTTTTTTGGTTGATTGGATGAAAACCCATTCCAGCCATCCTTGGTGGATTCTCATAGGATTCATAGGTGCATCTATTGGATTGGTTTCGGTGGTGAGACATCTACCCTAGCCAAATTACAGGTGGAATCATACAGGTTTCATGCAGGTGCTGAATGATTGAAAATTATGTAATTTTCCAGAGGGTTGAAAGCAAACGATAAATTGTTATCTCTCTGATTTTTGGTGAAAGTATTATAAGAATTAATTTCCAAGCACCATTTACAATAGGTGACAAGAATATAAAATGGGATGCCATCATTGAGGGAATTGCAAATGAAAATATTTTATAGTGCTGGTGTGGAGTTATTCCATCAACTTTTGAGCTGGATGTGAGTTATCCTCTTTGCTGGGTGCTGTTATAAATCTTCCAGGCGTTGCTTTTTGGGAGTAGATTGAAGGTTTTGACGGTTTTTTGCTGGGGACTACCATTTCTAACTATGGTGTGAGGGCTGCAAGGCAAATATTAGCAGATTTGGAGTGATCGAAGTAGTCTATGAGCTGTCTTATTGCTGGTGTAGACTTTGGAGGCTGGCTTTGTATTCCCGAGAGGTCAGGAAAATAATGTCATTTTCTGTACTTTATTTATCAAAACAGCAGATTGTAATATTCAAAGTTTCTTAATTTATAGACATCTGGAATGCATATCAATTGTTTGATGTAATGTTTTAATATCCAATGAATGCTAAAGGAGTTTGGGGTGATGAAATTATGCTCTAAATCTTTCCAATAAAACTTTCCAAACAGTAGCAAACAAAAACTCTACATATTCACTTGCATGCCAACTGTTTGACGAAATGTCTAGTGGAGTTTGGTGAACAATACTATGATTTTATGATGGATTCATGTCTGTAAATTCTAGTAGAAGCAACTTATAATGTTTGCACTAAAAACTGCTTCATAAGTTGTTACCTACAAATTGTTTGATGAAATGTCAGCTAAAAATTAGAAAATTGTAAGTATGTTAAAAGTATCCTGGTAAGGGATTTTACATAGTCTTCCTATATTCAATGCATAGGCAGCCATGTGCAACAGAATGTAGAGATTTTTTCACCTTTGTTGAATAATTGGCTGGTTATGTTCATGATAGAACTGTAATGTGGAGTCTGTCTCTTGTAAAATGACCCTAAGGACGTAAGGGTCCTTTGTACATGTGACCATTATGTTGATGAGTGGATGATGCCTAATGTCTGTCTACCCATCCATGACTATGTTGCAACCACTAGGGATCCAGTTAGCCTTGAAATATTAATCTTGGATACTTCTTATCTAAGATTGTCACTTTTGTCTCCGTTGATGGCACATATGAAGGTCCTGCTCTTATTATCTTTGCCACAACTCCCTATAATAAGGGGAGTGACACATGGAACAGAATGCCATTGGAAAAGAAGAATTTGTCAGTGGCATCATTTGCCTCATCCTTATTTTGCACGTTGAATAATTTTTTCATCCTTATTTGGGTCATCATTAGTCACTCTATGTTTCAACTTAGGCTTTGCTGCCCCTGGACTGGATGGAAAAGTAGGAAATCATGGCTGTTGAAAAGTACTAGTATTGATAGGAATAGGAACCTTTGGTGGCATAGTAGTAGTTGCAGCTATGTTTTCTTCAGCACAACCCCACAATTTATTTATTTTAGCCCTTTGTTTGAGTGACAAGTTGCCACATACCTTAGTGCCTTTGCCTAGGATATGAAGGAGGTGTGCATTAACTTTAGTAATGTTGCCTTGACGTTTAGTTTGACAAAAAATGGCATATCCATAGCCTAGTGGCCCTTGATACTGTAGGCTTTGCTCATAGTTTAGTTGCAAATTGTCTTAAAAGGGACTTCTTATGGAAGGGACCCTTGGAAAATTCTTCTATAACTTGGAAGGGCAACTAAAATTTGCACTCCCAATAGAACTAGTGCTCCTACTCCCGCCCTGTCCATTTGTATTTAGAGTTTCAAATTGAACCCTCACAGGCTCGTGCTATCATCAGTCATGCTATGAAAAGTAAAACTCAGAGTGACACTAAAAGAAGTGAAATTATGGTTTAAAATTTAAACCATAAGTGTCATAATGCAAGGGCTCAAGATTCAAGGATTTTTTTTGGTTTTCTTCATCTCACAGTAAGCACAAAAGCAAAGGATGCACAAAAATAGAAATCCTTGTTCTTCAACCTTCATTAAACAGGGATTTTGTTTTTGTTTTTCTTAAAGTTTCACAAAGTAGAGAAGTAGAGGATACACTAAAGATGAAATCTTAATTTGACTAATATTACTGATTAATGAGCTATTTTGAATTTACCCAAATTTGCACATAAACATAAATAATTTAATAAATAAATTTTAAAACCTAAAATACTGCTGTTATAATGTAAAGTTAAAATCCTAAATTCTGTTTTTCAAGTACAAGACAACAGTTAGATAACTATTAAAACAACATTTTATAACCTTATATGAACAATACACTCAATATTGTAAAAAAAAAACAACCAAAGTCATATGATCATTGATTTTAGATTTAGAAATGAGCTTTTAAAATAAAATAACATATATGTAAATCCTAAAGTATGAAGGGCCAAAAATTACCTTGAAGGCTTGAAGACTTGTTGAATGAGTTGAAACTTGTAATGAAATAACTTGTAGAAGAGAAGAATATAGTAGGAAATATACTGCAGATACTTGATAATACTTGAGAATAATAAGCCACTTTGAGGGGGTAAACCTTCAAATATCTGCAATAAGAACACAATTCACAATATGTTAATTAAATTCCATAGGTTCGAGGTGCTGCTATGCAGTTCTCCCTCTCAATTCTTTTCATGATCTCCAACATGCTATTCTTGAGACTGGAGAATGCAGTCATCCCTTTGTTTTATCTCCAATAAATGTTCCTGCCTGTCATAACTGGATCACATAGCAAAGTCCCTCAATATTGAAAACACCTACATTTTCTCCTTTTTTGGACGACATGAATAAAATGGGCACCTTTTGGAGACAGTGGGTAAACATTGGATCGCTTTCTGTAACCCTAATTAACTTCAAATTTTGACAGTTATTGGCCTAAATTTGAAACTTATATGTGAAGTTATTTATATCCCATGCTTTGCCCTTTGGGGGATGTGCTTGAAAAGTTTCCAGATTTTTTCTTCTCACGTTAATGTTCTAACAAAGTTTATGTTTTATAAACCTTATTCCGAGTCCATGATGTCAGGAGATTCCTTGGATGTGCAAACTCCTCTAGAAATCCATTAAAGACTATTTGCAAAACAATTAAGCTTTTTCTAGTTGTTGGATGTTGTGGAGCTTGCCAATGTCTGACAAGGTTCTTTGCCATAACTCACGGACTTCGTCATCCATCTGTTTGGATTTGTTCATTATTGCTGCTCTTTGCTTAATGTTTTCATTTGTTGTGTGTTGATTACATACGGTGCAAAATGTAGGATAGGGGTACTCAAGCAAGAGAATTATTAATAAATAAATATTGCATGTTCGATAGTTGTGATGATAAAATTCTGTGTTCTTATATCTGCAGGGATATAAAATAATAGGTTCTCATAGTGGCGTAAAGTTGTGTAGATGGACCAAGTCACAGTTACGTGGTCGAGGTGGCTGCTACAAACATTCATTCTATGGCATTGAGAGTCACAGGTAATTATCTGGATTCTGTATTGTTATGCAGTCATTGTTCACCAATTTTTGAACCAAGGAACTTCAGTTCCAGAACACTGAAATTGAATATATAAACAGATGATCCATGCATGATACAGATGCAATAGGTCTGTAAAATAAATTTCCAATAAAATTGTTGAAAATAGATGCCAAACATTGGTTGAAACTTTAATGAGATTGAAAGTATCATGGTACGTGTGTTCCAAATAAGAACATTTGCAAGATGTCAGAGACTAGTCATAAGTTGTTAATCCATGTCTGCCATGGGTTGATTAGTTATGGTGCACCATAAATTTAGATAATAGCTGCAATTGTGCTAGAATGTGAATAATCTACGTTGGATACAGAGGTTGAATGCAAACAATTGATTGGAGTTTTGACAGGCTTGATTTGTCTTTACATTTTAAAAATGGTTTACTGTTATATCATAATTTTGTAACTCTTGGAATTCATACAATTGTTTGTGGCAGATTCACACAAGAATGTTTGAAATATATGTTAAGCAAAGGTTTAGATGGCATAGGCATCATTTTTTGTAGTGTAATTCTTTAATCCAGCTGTAGGCATGAAACAAGACAATTTTGTAATGCCAAAAAAGAAACAAATGAAGGAATAATGGGCTTACTTCTAATGCTATGTTATGATGGATTCTATGGAATATCGGAGCACTTTTTATCAACTTGCTTACCTGTTGTGGCTGACCATATCGTTGGAAAATGTGCGGATGGTGTGTTGTCATTGATGTCAACCTTTGTTGATACCATATGCACTTATGTTTTAGGAAATTAGGACAGTTCATGGTTGGATGTCAAAATGCCTTGATTGATAAGTGCTTCCAATTTGTTTAAGGCGTAGAACTGGCTTTACAAGAGCTCTGTCAAATGCTTCGCATTTCTTAGTAGATGAAGATATGATCCTGCGGTTTGAAGTGTAGCTCTATACAATTGTAAGGTATGCATGCTCCAAGTTTCTATGCATAAGTTTTACTGCAGAGTGTTTTGGTGTTATCAGAGTATGAAATTGTTAAGTTCCAATGAAATAATGCTAAGGAAGAACTGTATGTCTCCGCACTTCACCGCATCACATTGTTTTGTCTTGCGGTTTTGGATTTATGCTTTTGAAGGTTGTATGTCTGCTGAGACGAAGTTTTAGATGTTTTTGGTGCACCATTGGTGTTTTCATAGATGACAGTGTGTTGTCTATGTTCTGACAACCTAGTAGGTTGTTCTCTTGGTGTGCAAATGATCTGCATTAGTAAGTACTTGATCAAATCATGTAATGCATCGTGGAATCTCATTGGGCTCTCTAAATGCTCCGCAACTGGTATGTGATCCTCCCTTGTACAACAGTATGTCCGGAATCATTGTTTCTTGGTATGAAGTGTTTGTGCCAGAGCAAATAATCTAATATAATAAGAAGGGTGCAGAGAAATGTTTCTACATGCTACATTTTCCTGGTGGAGTGATCCACACAAAGTATTTTGGTCTCTCCTCAAGCTGGTATGTGATCCTCCCTTGTACAACAGTATGTCTGGAATCATTGTTTCTTGGTATAAAGTGTTTGTGCCAGAGCAAATAATCTGATAGAATAAGGGTGCAAAGAAATGTTTCTACATGCTATATTATCCTGGTGGAGTGATCCACACAAAGTTTCTTGGTCTCTCTGCTACCACCTTGGTTTGGAATTGATGTTTGATAGTTTACTTGCTTGTCGGGCCGACTTGTCATGTTGAATTGCTTGCACAAGTGTTTAGATGTGTGCACTTATTTTGAAGATGTGTTAGATGGAGAATAGGTTTTGAACATCTTTCAGCTTGAATCACATGAGGTTTCTTTCTACTGCAAATGTTTTTGAAGCTGACTTGTAATTATTGTATATCTTATATTACATGTTTGTAGTTGACAAAGAGAACCTTTTTGAGGGTTGCGAATTGTAATGTCCCTATTTTAGCCCTATGCTCTTCAGTGTCTATTAGCCTATTTTTGGAAACCCGTAAGCTTATAAAAACTGGAAGTTAGGGTTTCCTATTTTATAAGAGGTTTTGAAGGTTTGCATGTGAGTTTTTGATGCATGTCTAGTGGAGCTTTTTAGGCTTTTGGAGAGCTTCAGGATGAGGTAACGTGCATGATAAGCAAATGACATGCATTTCTGGCAGATACTTTGCATGTAGGAAAGGTTTATGGGTTTTGTTGGGTTTTCAAAGAGCTTCAAAATGATGGAACATGCATCTCCATCTGACAACCTTTACAGGAACTTACTATTTTTAGTAAGTCATGACGACTGTTCGGTTTGTGCTCAAATGGCGTTTAGGAACACTTACTATTTTTAGCAGTATGCTATTTTTAGTGAGTTTTATTTATGGCAGTGTCATCCTAGTAGTAGCTCAGTCATCTTTAGTCATCTTTCTATTTTAGGTAGTGCTATGTTTGGCAACAGTTCAATTTTTGCAGTGCAATTCTATTTCAAGCAAAGTAGTTTTGAAAATATGAGCCTTAGGCACTCTTGAGCTTGTTGAGCAAATTGGATAACTTAAGTCATTTTAATATTTTAATATCATTTTGTGACCTTGGCCTAATGGAATGACTTAAGGTTGTTTTAAAAGGTGGGCATTAAGGGTGGATGCCTCATGTGAATTATTTAAATATTTTATAATGTTTATTATGTGCTCATGTGCCTTGGACACCTAGAAGGAGAATAAAGTATATTTTAAAATTGAACATCTCAAAATATACCTTGGGCGTCCCTTTTGGAGGGAAAAGGTGGAAGTTGAAAGGTCATCTCAGAATGTTATTTATATGAGGCTTTGCTTATTCATTTGGCATTCATTATTGTTTATTATGTCGAAATGCTGTTGAAATGAATTCAGAGCTCTCACTTCGAGGAACAAATACCTCCTAGCTCCATCCATTCAGTTTCGTACTTGCAAGACAATACCTAGCTAGATTTTGAAGATTGTGCTTCATCTAGGAGTGCAGATTGAGTTAATTTCTGATTTTCGAATTCAGATTGTTGTTGTATAATCTGAGTTTAATGTTGTTAGTTCATGTATGGTTGTAGCTTATTTTCATTCATAACTCCTTGTTGGATTTTTTATTCATTCTAGGTATTTGCTCATTCCATTTCTATGTTCTAGGTGTCCCTTATTGCAGATTTTTAGATTTTATTTTGGAGCACTTAATTTTCTAGAGAGGTCGACCCTCTCCTTGGGCCATACCTTCTCTCTAGCCTAGTCTTGGGAATCGTGCTCTTCATTTGGGGGCTATTTTGTAATTGTTTATCTCTTGCTTGCTGGTCGCCTTCTCCTAATGAGTGTTGCTTTCAATTTGGAGTTCATTGAGAAATAAGTTTGTTGGTTACTTCATGCTTTAGTGAAGTTATGAGAATTCTGGCACCTTTGATGCCTTATGATGATGAAACTATGAAGAAGATTCTTAATAAGATTGTAGAAAGTTTCCAAGATCTTGATGAAACTGGTAACAGACAATTTCCCATAAGAGTTGCTATCTTAAAGACATTTTAAGATCTTAGGACATGTATTTTGCTAATAGACTTAGAAATGCAAAATCAGATTTATCACTTGTTCCACTACCTCTTCGTATCCACTTGGAGTGAACAAGAAGATAATGTTATTATAGCTGTAAAGAATATTCTTGTTCTCACTATTAAAGAGGTTGATGAAATTCCACCAAATGTCCAATCTCTCCTTTTGGAAACATATGAATGTGAAGAAAAGATTTCGCCTATTGTTGACATGTTGATCAATGAATTGTTTAATCAATGTGAGGAGAAATTGAAGCCACTTTTGAAGAAGATCGAGCGAGTAGAAGAGAATTATGAAGAAGAAACAAATAGAATGTTGAATTCCAAAGATTCTATATCAGAATCTTAGATTACAACTTCAGACATGCAATTGTCCATGCATTCCATAGAAGAGTGCAACAAGACAACATCAGTTTTGGAGTCTCGTGAGGTGTTCATGATTCCTACAAAGGAGTGCAATGCGTCAACATTAGCTAAGGAGACTTTTGATGAAGTTTCAAGAGCTGAACCTACAAAAACAGTTATTATGTCTATAGTTGATGATATTCTATCAGCTAATGAATTACTTCTACATCTTCACAATTTAGGAGGATTTTGGTTAGAACAAGAAGAAAAAGCTAAAAAGGTAGAAGTAGAAAATTCTTCCAACACTAATGCTAAATCATGTATTGAGGAAGACACTGAGGGAGATGTTTCTAGTGGACACAAGTCTGACTTCTCTTTTCTTGAAGCCAAATTGAAGCAAAGAGCTAGCAACCTAGAGAGCACTATTGAAGAGATGATGAGAAGTGTGCAATAGATGCGTGACAGCCTAAGTAGCACAGTTGAAAAGATTTTTGATAACTTTATACTCCATTGCAACACTTAATCAGTTCAATCAGATCATGGAAGAAACAATCAAAGTTCATTAACTGCTGATAAGGAGATTCAAGTTTTGCCCAGACTAGATGACATTCATTGGCATGTGGAAAATCTAATTTATTACGTGCCAAGGAGTCAAGATGTGTGACACATTCCTCTTGCTGATTTGAAGTCTATTAGGAATGCTATGGAAGAAATCAACACAAGTCTTTTGCACATCATTGGTGATAAGGACAAGGTTGCTAAAGTTGTTGATGAGGCTTTGGAATGGAACAAGCAAATAAAAGCTAAATTGCTTGAAGTTGAAGAGGCCTTAAGAGAAGCTGAAGATCAAATCACTGCTGCTCATTATTTTAAGGAATAAGAAGACAAGAAGAGAGATGAAGAAATTCAAGAAGTCTTTGAAGAGCTTGATCTCATATAAGAGACTTTTGACTTGAATTGTTGTCCTAAAAGAACGGAGAATTCAAATTTGCATCAACATGTCTTTCAAGCTTATGATAATCCTTTATTTTAGGTTGGTGCTAATGAGTTTCATGAAAATCATTCTTTTGAGATTAATGAGGAAATCTCCTTAGATACTAATGTTGAAGGGAGGAATTCTAGCATTTCTTCTAGTAGTGGAATGACGATATATGAGTTGCATAATGGTGAAACTACTCCTGTTAATAATGCATCCACTCTTTAGGAAATGGAAAATCAAGGAATGAAGAGGAATGAGGTTGTTGTTCGTTGTTCCTGATTGGCATTCCGATGAAGAGTTTGTTCAATATTTGATGGGGATGTTGGTTAGATTTATATCTGATTTTTTGTTTGCACCAACTTCTTTAAGATTAACTGATTTCAAAATTGAGTTTGATGAAGGGTTCATTGAATCTTTCCGGCAATCCATGTCTCATGATTTTGGATTCAGTTTTTTCAGTGAATTCAGATTTGATGAATACTTCTTGGAGTTTCAAGAAGTATTGATTCAGATGGAACGTATAGATCAGAGAATTCAAGTTGAGTAGTTCTCTATCTGTGGAATGGTTCCTCTTTACTTATGATTGGGATTCTAGTATCAATTTGCATTTGATGATAATCATTATGTGTGGAAAGAAGGATGTATGGAATAATAAGCATTAGATTTTCATATTGTTGGATGCTGATTCCTCCTTTATCACCCAATTTTGGGCTCTTCATGTTCATCAATTGAAGGTTTGGATAGAAAATTTGAGCAAAGAATGTCTTTTTTCTATGATGGAGTCTTCAAAAAGGGTGTTTTCAGCAGTGGATATGAGCAGATGTGGTATTTTGGATGTTGATTCTTAGTTTTGTAGCAGCTATTCATCTTCTTGGATGCTGATTTTTCTTAAATTAGATCTCAAGTTGACCTTTTCAGACTTGTTCGGCAACTAGTGTATTCAATTTCAGACCTTCCAATCTCTTATCAGTGCTGGTTTTTGGCCTCAAATGGGGGAAATGATGTTTCAGAGTGATCTCAATCAGTATTGGATAGTGTTCAAGTTCTTTTCCAGTGGTTACTTTGTACATTCTCTTGTACAAATGTTTGGGGCAGCGAACTTTTACTTGATTTGGTTCGTCATTTTGAGAGACTTGGAGAGAGATTTGTGAAAGTTGTTGTGAGTCTTCTTGGATATATCAATAATATTCGGAGGAGGCATTGTACATCCTTGAGGAGTATTGAGGATGAGATTGTTAAGTTCTTGCAAAGGGTTGTTTTCTTCTTTGCAAGAAGTCTTGAAAGAGTCACTTTTGCAGTCGTGACTCTGTTTGATGCTTTGAGGGGCTATGTTGATGAGGATGTTTTTGATTTGATTAGATTCTTCTTCTTTGTACCTGGAATGGTGATAGTCATTGGCATTGTAGGGTCTTGATTCCAATATTTCCATGTTTCTCAATTTGAATGTCATGCATGTTAACTCTTTGAGGTTGCAAGGAAGGTTAGTGCAGTTTTGGTATAATGGCTTCATTTGTGTGATCAGAGAGGTGCAACATCAACATGGGACCCTGGGATCCTTCTTGTTTGGATGTGGATCAGTTTGGAGTGTAGTGGCATTGCTTGAGGACAAATAATTTTGGGAAGGGCGGACTATAATTTCCCCATTTCAGCACTATGCACTTCAATGTCTATTAGCCTATTTCTGGAAACCCGTAGGCTAATCATAAATGGAAATTAGGGTTTGCTATTTTATAGGAGGTTTTGAAGGTTTACATGTGAGAGCTTTTGATGCATGTTTGGTGGAGCTTTCTGGATTTTTGGAGAGCTTCAAGATGAGGTAACATGCATGATAAAAAAATGACATGCATTTCTGGCAGATACTTTGCATGCGAGAAAGGTTTCTGGGTTTTTTTGGGTTTTTAGAGAGCTTCAAAATGATGTAACATGCATCTCCATTTGACAACCTTTACAGGAACTTACTATTTTTAATAAGTTGTGATGGCTGCTTGGCTTGTGCTCAAATGGCGTTTGGGAATACTTACTATTTTTAGCAGTATGCTATTTTTAGTAAGTTTTGTTTATGGCAGTGTCATCCTAGCAGCAACTCAGTCATCTCTAGTCATCTTTCTATTTCAAGCAATGCTATGTTTGGTAGCAGTTCAGTTTTTGCAGTGCAGTTCTATTTCAGGGAAAGCAGTTTTGAAAATACGAGCCTTAGGCACTTTTGAGCTTGTTGAGCAAATTGGATAGCTTAAGTCATTTTAATATTTTAATATCATTTTGTGACCTTGGCCTAACGGAATGACTTAAGGTTGTTTTAAAAGGTGGGCATTGAGGGTGGACGCCTCATGTGAAGTATTTAAATATTTGATAATGTTTATTATGTGCTCATATTCCTTGGACGCCTAGAAGGAGAATAAAGTATATTTTAAAATTAAACATCTCAAAATATACCTTGGGTGTCCCTTTTGGAGGGAAAAGGTGGAAGTTGAAAGGTCATCTCAGAATGTTATTTATATGAGGCTTTGCTTATGCATTTGGCATTCATTATTGTTTATTATTTTGAAATGCTATTGAAATGAATTCAGAGCTCTCGCTTCGAGGAACGAATACCTCCTAGCTCCATCCATTCAGTTTCATACTTACAAGACAATACGTAGTTGGATTTTGAAGATTGTGCTTCATCTAGGAGTGCAGATTGAGTTAATTTCTGATTTCCAAATTCAGATTGTTTTTGTATAATCTGATTTTAATGTTGTTGGTTCATGTATGGTTGTAGCTTATTTTCATTCATAACTCCTTGTTGGATTTTTTATTCATTCTAGGTATTTGCTCATTCCATTTCTATGCTCTAGGCGTCCCTTATTGTAGATTTTCAGATTTTATTTTGGAGCACTTAATTTTCTAGAGAGGTTGCCCCTCTCCTTGGGCCGTACCTTCTCTCTAGCTTGGTCTTGGGAATGGTGCTCTTCATTTGGGGGTTGTTTTGTAATTGATTATCTCTTGCTTGCTGGGCGCCTTGCTCCTAATGAGTGTTGCTTTCAGTTTGGAGTGCATTGAGGGTGTTTTGTTAGAGAAATGAGCATTTTCATGGTTGTATAGCTTGCTAGTCTAAGATACAGTTTGTTGGTCTTTTATATCAGACCTAGTTATTTCCATTTCATGCTATAATTCCTTGTTTTCATTCACTTTGTAATTGGAGATACTAAGAAAACATTGTATTGAAGATTGGAGAAGATTTCATTGATAGATCATTGTAAAGAAGCATATTGTAATTGCTGGTTTTAGTAGTACTGAATCAGCCTTTACTTTCCAGCATATTTCATTTTGTAATTTCTACTCCCACTGAATAAGTGGTTGAGTATTTTACATTTCAGTTTGCTTACTCCCGCTGAATAAGTGGTTGAGTATTTCAGTT
Organism: Sequoia sempervirens; assembly: GCA_007258455.2. Taxonomy (NCBI): domain Eukaryota; kingdom Viridiplantae; phylum Streptophyta; class Pinopsida; order Cupressales; family Cupressaceae; genus Sequoia; species Sequoia sempervirens. The sequence continues at coordinate 183,541 of VDFB02384650.1, forward strand.
TTGAATAATTGTAATAATTCCCCTCCATTGAATAAGTGGTAGAGCAAAATTCATGGACAGTTTACCGCCTACATTATATTTCCTGCACTTTACTTGTAGAATGGTCGGCTAGCCACTTGCCTTATTGTAATTTCAGTTTCAGTTATTTGCTAATGATCCTTGCATTGAATGTTCTCACCTTGCCCACGTCGAGATCTTGGTGATCAGATAAGTGGAGGGTTCCCATTCAATTGGTTTTGATTATTGGGCTAACCTTAACGAGTGCATGTGTTGTGTGGAAAATTTCAAAAAAAAAAAAAAACTAAGGGGGATATTTCACAAACGGTATAAATAAAAGATCAAGGCTTTTGAGAAGTGTTGCGAGTATGTTGTGAATGTTTTTGAGCAAATATTGTGCAAGCAAATTTCCGCAAAATATCTTTTTGTAATGAAATGTGGTAAAGATTAGTTTTGAGAGATCAACAACGAATGTGAATGTGTGATTGTAAATGAGAAAGTGTTCAGGTAGTGAGCCGAAGGCAACAAAGCTTATTGAAGCAGTTGTATGTGTGAATTTACCAAAGGTAGTGAGCTGGAGGTAACAAAAGTATTGATATTTTCAAATTGTTTGTTGAGGTTGTAAACCTTTGTTGTAAGAGTTGTATTGAGCAGGGAGTAGTGAACATCCTTTGGTTAAAGACCATAAAAACTTGTTGTAAAATTTGTTTTATTTGTGAGGCTAGATTTGGACAATAGATCCAAGTAGCTTGCTCATCATGGTTTTTCCCTTGTAGGGTTTTCCACGTCAATCTAGTGGTATGGTTGTATGCATTTGTGTTCTGCTTGTCATGATTTAATTGGTTAAGTATTGATTCATCCCTCCCTCTCAGTGCTTTTGTGTGTTCAACACATATATGTACATCTTTTGTTGATCATTGAAGGAGTTCTTTCATAGTGTACCTATATTGTATTGTAATAAATTTCAATGATATTGTACATAGATGTAATAATGAAAATCATTCCATCTTCATATATTATGTGATTTGTGATTTTGTCTAGTTGATTTGAATGACATCAATTGTGTATTTTCTACATATTTGTGTTGCTTTATATCTAGTCTCCTAGAATAGTTTTTGTTTCATGTTTCTCTATCTTCAAATTTTCGTACTCTTACCACCCAAATTCGAGTGCATAGATGTAGAACCATGTGGTCATATGGTGGTTGCTTGTATTATGATTTCATAGGGGCAAGGAAAAATCCAAAGTTTTGGAAGATATATACAAACTTAAGGATGCATTGAATTGGGTTGTGTGAACTCAATGAGATAAGAAGGCTCACATGGGTAGCAAGGTGGAGAAACAAAGCAAAGATTGTGAGGAAGAACATTGCACATGTTGATAGTCTGAGAGGAGTTAGGGGTAGCAAGGCTAGCAATATTGATATGCAAGTTTTATTGGGGGAACATATCTTGCTAGCGTGTTGGAAAAGAGAGCATTTATGGGCCAAAAAGCATGCACAAATGAGGTTCATATGCCTAAACAAAATATAATCAACAACTAGCAACAATTTGTGGCTTACATAAAATATATGCTGTCTAAACTTGTATTAATAATGCCATTAAAGTTAGCATAAGAAAAGATTGTTTTGTAAAAGAGAAATGAAGTTTAGCATGGAAACAATATCAATATAAAAGACAGACACAAATAGTGCAATATGTAAGGAAGTTATGCTTGTGAATGATATATAAGGATGCAAGTGGATCAAAAGACATGATTTTCCAAGTCAACAAATCATAGCCCTGAGTTTGATGTCTAAATGTTGTGGGTTTTGGGACCGTGATGACAAAGCATGTCTCAACTCTCAAGTATAGAGCCACCAATGTGAATGACATTAATATGAAGGAAATCCATTTCATTATCACAAGGAATCAAGCCAAGAAGGAAATATCGCGAGATTCTGCAATTGAAAAACAAAGAATGTTAAATACAAAGATGAAATCTACAAGATAAGCATAGAGAGAGCTTGAATTATTGTATTGATGACAATTGAGCCTGAAACATAACCTCCCAAGAGGGCCGTTTTCATAGAGCTTGATGCTGCTTAACTCGAAGTTTTCCAGCAGTTAGTTGGAATTTCTTAAGTGATTTATTAGAGCCAAATTTAGCTTTGAGTTGTCTGAGGGCTCTACTAGGTCATTTGAGCATAGAATTGGTTGTTTGAGGAGTAGTTGAAGCTACACAACTAGGCCATTAGAGCTAGCGTAACAACATTAGTTCTCATCACAATCTAGCTTCCCAAGCCCCTAGCATCACATTTTGGTTGTCTATTTGTCAATTTGTTTTCCAGTACCCATCTTTCCATGATTTCCCCATTCAATGTCAAATTACAATCTTATGCGTTGGCAGGGGAGATGATGAAGTAACTTGTTGTTTGAGAAGATGGGGGTAGGGGGTGGCTGTAAGCATTTGCTTTCCATGTTTAAATTCTTATCCCACCAACGAGTTGTTTGACTTGGATTCTTTTTGCCACAAATTTGTTAAAAGTCATCTAATTTTAAAGAATTCAAGGAGTTTTGATGTTTCTATTTATAGAAGTTGACTTTGGTTACTGAGAATTAGGTGGGGATGAAGGGGATTGACATTTAGATTTCTTGCAAGAAAACCAACATGCTACTCTAGATTATAAATCAAAATACTTGATAGTTTGTCTGGAAGTCATATATTGCATGTTGGAAATTGCTGATTGAACTTAAGCTAGTAACAACTTTTTTGGAAAAGATATTAACATGTCCCAATTAAGTTAGAAAGAAAGGGATGACATAGCACGAGAATAAGATTGATCCCATCTTAAATTGAATCACTAGTCATGTTGAGACCTTGTACAAGTGGTTGCCAGGCTGAAAGTGGGTCTTGCACACTCTGAGGTTTTTGATTGGAGACATTCACAATGGAAATCTTTATGAGAGATTACTAGAATCAACAACAATGTGCTTGCAATAAAGAGTAAAGTAGATCAAAGGTTTAATTTGAACCTTAATGGGTGGGAGAATCAAAGATTTGGATTGGTCCATAAACTTATGGAATATGGATGATTCAAGCAACCATTTATAATGAGGTAGACAAACTCTAAATGCACCAAGTTATGAATAAAAGCTTGGAGCCAGAGTAACTTTGACAAAGACACGGTATTGTATTGAACCTCTAAGTATAGAGTTGCAAGGAAGTGATACATAGAATTAAGGTAGATTTGTGTGAAGAAGCGGGAAGATTTTTTGAAGTCCTTGAAGGGATCTAGGGAAGATCCAATGACATTATAATCACTTTGTATTTCAAAGGTTGGTGCCTTCTACTTTGCAAGATCAGGAGGTAGGAGCCTTACACCAAAGAGATTAGTGTCTCTTGCTAAGTTGGTGCGCAGTTGAGGGGATTGGTGTCTCTTGTGGGTTGGTGCCTACAAAGTTATAAGAAGTTTCCTATAGAAGCAATATTTTGTTGTGGTTTTCTCGCACAAGGGTTTCCACATAAAATCATGTGTGCATCTTGTGTTCTCTATTGTTAGATCTTGCTTGTGTGGGTACTTTGATTAGTTCTTTATGATTGCCAAAGTTACAATTTGAAAAAGTTGGTCGTATATTGATTCACTCCCCCTCCCAATATAAGTGTGTGTGTGTTTTCTTTAGGTTGATGACAATATGCATATATCTGAAGCAATGAGACAACTGAGTTTGAGTAGTTGAGAAACTTAATGAAGAGGTGATCAATCCTATCCCCGATTTCTGTATTTGTAGAAGATATTGTGGCATTCAATCTATAACCTATCCAAATTCCATGTTGGAGATGTAAATTGAATGATTTCGAGAATATGTCCTAGCAATTTAATATTTTGAGTACCCAAGTATATATATATATATATATATATATATATATAGATATATAAGGTGGACCTACCTTCCTTGAAGAAAAGGAAGACAAAAATGTGCATATGTGGAAAGAGAAGTGAAATGCTTATGTGCAAATTTAATTAACATGTCATATGAAAGACAAAAAGAAGAATTGAGAAGGGTATGTGAAGTAGACACCTATGTGGGAGTAAAGTGCCTATGTAAAAAAGATTTTATATAAGGTGGACCTACCTTCCCTGAAAAAAAGGAAGACAAAAAAATGCATGTGGAAAGAGAAGTGAAATGCTTATGTGCAAATTTAATTAACATGTCATATAAAAGACAAAAAGAAGAATTGAGAAGGGCATGCGAAGTAGACACCTATGTTGGAGTAAAGTGCCTATGTAAAAAAGGTTTTACTTTATGTTGTAAAAATGAAAACATAAAGAGGCATTTGGATAAAGAGAGTTAGGTGCCTATAAAAAAGACATAACATATAATTAAGAAAGGTAATGTGAAGGAAAAAAAGAAGAAAAGCCTCGTGTCTTGAGCTTGTGCATAAAATATTACTTAATGACATTATGACATGCATGGTAACCATAAACTTCGTTTCTTGCAATGCCACTTTGAGTTCTTCTCATAGCATTGAGTGATGAAGAGGATCATGAAGAGCGAATGGGGTTAAATTAGAGACTCCAATTGTAGGGGCTAGAGGGGGGTTGATGGGGTTTCAATTTGAGACTCCAATTACAGGTCAATTGGCAATGCGCATTTCAGTTGCTCTTCCAATTTATTAGAGCATTTTGCTAAGGGTCCCTTAGATAAGAGGTGACCTTTAAAATAATTTGCCACTAAATTGCAAGCAAAACTTGGGTCATCAAAAGGGGGCACTAGGCTATGGAGATGTCATTTGTGTCAACTTGAATTAGAGGGAAACATTGCAAGTGTTAATGCACACCTCCTTTATGTCATTGGCAAAGGTGTACGAGTTTGTGTGGGATTGCCACTTGAAAAAAAAAATGGAAACAAATAAATTGTGGGCTTATGCTAATGACCAAATTCTTGTACTTGCCACTTTGCCATTGAGGGATCCTACTCCAACTCCTAGTAGTACTAGGAATATCCCAAATCCACAAGTTTTGATTTTGTTCTATTTTTGCTTTTCCATCTAGTTTAGGGGCAGCCACAATAGAGCCTAAGGGGAAACATAGAATGACCACTAGTGATGCTACAAAAATGGTGTTAAGAGTTATTCACTGTGCAAAGCAAAGATGAGGCAGATTATACCATGGCATTTTGTTCCACGTGGGTTGCTCTCCTTGTTATAAGGAGGTTATGGAAAAAATACTTAGAGCATGACCAACATATTTGCCACTAGGAGAGACAAAATTGAGGACAACAATCTTGGATAAGGATTATTTGAAGATTAATATTATAATGGAGGAAATGAAAGCTACTTGGGTGACTAGTGGATGTAGCATAATCATGGATGGGAGGATGAATATCAGGCAAACTCCACTCATCAACATTATGGTCACATTTTCAAAGGTCCTTACTTCCTTAGGGCTATTGATTGTTTAGGACATTGCAAAGATGCAGTTTTTTATTCCCAAATTTTGAGAGATGCTATTGAGGAGATTGGGTTGGAGAATGTGGTGCAAGTAGTGACATATGCAACATATGTGTACAAAGATGTAGGGAAATTAATTGAGGCAGGCTACAAGTATATTTGGTGCTCCTTGTGTGCATGCCATAAATAATGCACTCAAGGACATATGCAAAATTAGTGGATGAAAGATATGATTAATGATGCTAGAGATGTGTAGATGTTTATTTGCGACCACTATAGTTCACATGCATTCCTTTAGCACCTTCTCTAAGGAGTTTTTGAAACCTATGGATACTAGATATGCATCATACTTCATTCTCTTTGAGAGGATGCTTGAGTTGGAAGAGGCATTGCGACTAATGGCCATGATAATAGAGTGGAATTAGTGGACTGCTTCTAAGATAGAGCAGGGGAGGAGGGTGAAGAGTGATATGTTTTGGGTTGATGCAAAACATATTATTGCCATCATTACGCCCACCTTTCAAAGTTACTAGATATGGGGATGCAAATTCACCCAATTTTGGAGAGGCGTATAAGTGCATTCAAAGTATGCTTGGCCAAATGAAGGCCATTGTACAAAAGAAAGACCCCATATTAGAGTTCTACAATGACTACATTCAACCAATTATTCATCACTAATGGGAGAAGCTCAACATTCCAAGATAGAGCAAGGTGTAATGTCCCCTTGTTAAACTAAACCAAAAAGTATAAATGCACAGGCTAGGACATTAGATTTATTTTACCAACACACCATTTTATTAATGCAAAATTATCTTGAAGACCTACTTACAATGTTCATTATCAATTAAGCACATGATACATGATCAGATCACTTCAGATTGCACATGTTAAGAATAAATCAATCAAATGCATTATCATTAAACATGACTCCTCCTGATTAGAATAGAATCTCGCCTTGTCTCCTCTTACCTAGCCTCATAGGACGACGGTTTACTGTGTAAGGGGTGCATGAACGCAACTCAAAGTGGACTCCCTCAAGGTGTTCCACCCATCTTGTTATCATCCATCAATGGGCGATTTACCAGCTCTTCCCCTCCACAAACGCACAATCTGATGCTAGTAGCAAGTGAGAGTTGGTGCCTGAATTCTATCCTTCATGGGTAGAGTCATTCTCAGACAAATAATGTTCATCACTTTACAAATTATCTTAATGGTAAAGAAGAATTAACAGTCGGATATTCTATGCCTATTAACTGTTACATTTGACATAGGATATATCAGCCGATTTATAAGTTTATACTTATTTTCATATAGATATTCATTCTAAATTTAATATAGTCTATTTATTGATTTTAATATTGTATATTTCCATTCCATATTATCTTATATTAAAGCCAAAGATAGAAGTGTTTTAGCAGTATTTATTATTATAAATCTGAAACACATTTTTATACAATTGAATGTTTGTAACTGTGTTATGTCTAATTTATCCCACTGGAATGGATACCTAGTTTCGGTCTATTATTTGGAAGAGAATATCAATTTCATCATTACTTACAGAATCACAGCCATATAGAAACCAACGATTTCATTATGAAGAGCAAACAAAGTAAATACTACCAACCTCTGCCTCTGCGTCGATGCTTACCAGGCAGGTTCCAGAATTCCTTGTACCAATCTCTTCTTTTGCATGTTATTTCTCCATGATATATCATTTGGTTTGAGGGTACTTACCTCTTTGCCTTAGTCGTGCCTTCCTGAGCCAATACCTTATGCGTTACTCCCAGATGGTATCTTCGATTCTTCACTGCTTCTTTTCTCCCTATGCAAGTATGTTATGTTTAGAATCCTCTGCAGATTATAGTTCAGAATGGCTGAGTATATATGATGAAATATACAGTTTTACTTTTTGTCCTATCTCTCTTCTTCCCCCCCAACTCACCTTTCATTGCCTTTTTATGTATTTTGTTGGAAATGATGTCTGTTTTGAATAGGGATGTCCAACTAAAGAGACATGACCCTTAGTTAGTTGATTAACATAATTGTTGTTTTAAGCTATAACACATTTAATCGCTACTCCATCCTTGAATGCTTATGATAGCTTGGGGATTACATGGTGATGAATAAGAGATAGCCTTGAAGAACATCCACCGATCCCATCGATATCTATTAGGCTTGTGCGTCCATCTCTAGCAATGGTTTTGCATATGCTATAGTTTCTGGGGAACCCACGATTCTTCCACTGGCGTATAAGTACCATATCGATCATGGTCGCTACAATCACAAGGCTCGATGGTATTGTTTTTGGGCTTGAACTTCACAGCTTGTATTATGATCATATCACTTGGTCGTGACTTCCCTGCATGTAACGGTAACTCGAAGTTATATCCTCAGCCCCTTAGTCTGCACGGGCATATTCGTATTGGTTTCTGAGTGCGTCACCTTAACATATAGTGATGGTTCAAGGAGGATGGCGACAATGTATGCACACCCACGTCTTAGTCCTTGGATCTCTATTTAGTGGCAAACAAATGGAGGCATTCTGAGATTGGCGCTCCACATTTGACCCTAGACTTCCACCCAATAGCTCGGTGAACATCAATAGACCCTTCGACTGCCGTAAGTCTTCAGATATGTTTATTTGTCATATACTGCCTAATAAAGGTTTGAGATATTCATTGGTTACTTAGTTGTTTTGTTTCCTTTTAATAATTTCATCGTTGTATGATTATGTTCTTCCATAGTGATCCGATACATGTGTTCTTCCATCCTTAGTTTGCTAATGGTTATATAAAATATAAGAGTCTACCTTTCCAATACTATGTGATGTCACTATTATTATTTACAATTTTGTATTTCACACTCATAATATTAGTCTGTGTTTAATATTATATATATGAAATGATTTGATTGTCCTATATTTAATTTTATATATATATTTTTAATATTTGTTATATCCTAATGATTTAATATCTATATTTTAATATTTATAATATATGAGTATAATTATAATATTGTCTTTGACAATTATAATTATATTGAATAAGTTAATTTTCTTAATATCTATTTCGTTATCTTAGTGCCCGGATTTTGAGGACATGACACAAGGGAGGAGGGTGAAGGATGTGGTGAAGAGTGATATGTTTTGGGCTTATGCAAAATATATTATTGCCATCATTACCCCAACTTTCAAAATTACTAGATATGGGGATGCAAATACACCCAACTTTGGACAGGTGTATAAGTGCATTGAAAGTATGCTTGGCCAAATGAAGGCCATTGTACAAGAGAAAGACCCCATATTAGAGTTCTACAATGACTACATTCAACCAATTAATCATCATTGATGGGAGAAGCTCAACACTCCCTTGCACATGGTTACCTATGCATTGAACCTGAAGTAGTATGTGCAAAGGCTGAGTGGAAGTACTCTTATAAGATGTTTAGGTGAAGGAAAGGTTCATCAAGGCCATTCAAAAGATGCATGATTCTACACAGGCTAGCATCATTTGTATTGAGTGGACAAAATTTGCCACTCTTAGGGGATATTCAAAAGAGGCCAAGATGGATAGGGAGATTGTGGCACACGAAGATCCAATTCTATGGTGGACTATGCATAGGCCTAATTTTTTTGACTACTGTACTAGCATTCAATTGTTTCCCTAGTTTTCTAGTTCATTTGTTACTAAAAGGAATTGATCTACTTATAGTTTCATCCACTTTGTTAAGAGGAACTGACTTACCTCTAGGAGAGCAGAAAAATTTGTAGTCGTACATAATGCCTTGCGTCTCATTGACTGCATCATGCTTATGTACAAGGAGAGTACATCAATCTGATGGAATGCAGAGCCAAAGCAGCTAGCCCAGATTGATGCAGATGTGGCACAAATAGGGTTCGTTGGTATTGCTTTGGAGGATCTTGAGCTTGAGGAGTCTAGTAGTTCGAGTAATGAGGAGTTCGATGCAGACTTTGGGGATGAGTGATGATTTGAGGCATTAGGCCATTGACTAGTTGTATAATTGAATATGATCTGTGAGCAGTCACACACCTAGGCAAATGAAGACACACTGCTACTGCTGGGATAAACAATTGTTTCAACCCTTTGCTGCTGCCAAACCACATGACATTTTGTCCCTTGTGCAACTGTTGAACTCTGCTAATACTTGCTGGATTACATGCCCTAACCATTTGGTCTCACTTGCAGTATTGCTGTAAGTAATGGTATTGCCCCCAACAAAATGATTTGAGCTGCTGAATGATTCTGTCGAATAATTGGAGTGGATATGGTGTTGGAAACAGTCAACTGACTATTGGAGTGAAACATATCACTTTCAATGCTGATGCTGGTAAACTTGCAGCAGACTGGAACATTTGTGGCCCTCACTGCAGGAGAACTTGTAGCACCACAAAGCAGTGCAATGCCATTGCAGGTGATTTGAGGTCTTTAAGTATTGCTGTGGGTGTCCATGTGACTGCTGTAGGTGTCATGCAGGTTGACCCTGCTGGTCCACCTAAACTGGTGCATTTTCAGATCATAGTGCATCTCATTTCCTTAACAGCTAAAACCAATTTATTTGATGTGTTTTCTATAACTATGTAATGAATATGAGGAACAATTAGATTGTGAAGAACTGGGATATTATAACATGTTTTCCTTTGTCACTATTTGTACATCCAGAACATGAGGTTTCTTCGCTTTGATCTATTCAAATTGGTTCTGTAGTATGTCACAAGCCACATCTTTTTCAACCTGTTCTCGTTGAAGCTTCTGTATGGCTTAGTTGCATCTTTCCTCATCTTGGTGTAATCCTTGGAAGACAGGGTTTCCAAGTTTGGAAAGATTTTTCTATAACCTGCTCCATGATGAGGCTATGGTTGTCTTGCAGCTATTGGTATTCATCTCTTAGGTTTTGATATTCTTTAAGGAGTGTTTGGTGCTCATTTTTCTGTGCTAAAAGCAAATTTGCATCTTGGGTTAAATCCATTTGGCACTTATTTTTGTTTGCCTTCTCCATATGGGCTGCAAAATGCTTGTAAAATTGCAATTCCTACCATGTTGATTTTCAAGGAGTGTCTGGTGTGTATTTGGCAGTGCTAAAGCAAATTTACATCTTTTTTTTTTGTTCCTTTTGGCACTTACTTTTGTTTGCCTTCTCCACAGGGACTACAAAATGCTTGTAAAATTGCAATCTGTTAACTATATAACTGTTGTTTGATAGGAAACCTACATCAATACCATTAATTTGGATTGAACTGGTAATCCAGTGGACCACACACTAATTTGCAAAAACTTAATGTGTTCTAGAAATAATGAACTGAAGTGAAAGAAATGAACTTGATAAGAATAGATGTGGCTGTATTATAAATAAAAGGTATGTTAAAAACGTTGAAAACAAGAGTATTACATCAACATGTGAATCTACAACTCTTTGATCACAACTTGGAAAAGACTAACAATTTATCTTATTTTATGGGGTCTTCTCTGCGCTCCACTATATGCAAATGTATGTTTAGTTGTGTGACAAAGAGTTGAAGTCATTTGTATGTACAATCTGAAGAGTCATCCCAAAAGAAGAAATGACTTGTCTCAAACATATGGAAAGCTGTGTGACAAATGTAACCCTAAGAAGTGAAGAAGATCTGTTGTGAAGTGGGATTCATTAAAACACAATATTTTGGTTTGTAATGTTTTTGGAGTTCTGGATACATTTTTGGGGACTATTTGGAGCATTTTCTTGGAAAATACAATGTCCCAATGCGAAGATGAGAGGCAGACAAAATTCTAAGTTCCCAATGCATTTTATGGTATCCAAATTAGACCACTGGTAAAGAAACTTCAACCCTAGCAGGGTGACCATCTTAAAGGGATTCTGTCCCAATTGCTACCTGAATTGTCTAGACTCTAGATTTCCTCCACATATTTTGCAATCACCAAATCTTGCCTGCTGCTGCTAGTCCTGTCCTATGAGCAAGTGGTATGAGTTTATGGTATTAGCATTACAGATTCTATTGAGGCTTGTTGTCACACTGACAATCACCATAGGGTGTATTGCTATTTTTTCTATGTAATTATGAAAGTGCAATTAAGTTTTACTGGGCATGTATCTCTGAATTAACCACTAAGTAGTGATAACTCATTTACTATGGTTTCACTCCAGTGAACAGTTGATATTAAGTTCTAAACCTTATGCATGAGCAGGTGTATGGAAACAACTCCTAGTTTGGCTTGTGCCAATAAGTGTGTATTTTGCTGGAGACATCACACTAATCCTGTGGGAAAAAGCTGGCGATGGAAATTGGATGATCCTTTAAAAATAGTTGATGGTGCCATCGATCAACACACTAAGATGATAAAACAAATGAAAGGTGTTCCAGGTAGGTACAGACAAATGAGGCTTTTTTAAAGGAAAACAATTGGAGTTTTTTCTGGCAATCTCTCCTCATTTTGAATAACTGAACCAAGGGTTGTGAATACCAGTTTTGAATGAATAGAGGTGCAAATAATATTTTGCGTAGAGATTATGTTTTATATTCAAGTGAACATATCATAAACTTAACAAACAGAAGTGGGTTTAAGGTAACAAAAAAGTTTGAGGCAATAAACAAACTTATACCAGAAAGGCTTCTTTGTATAAAAGCATGCTAGGTTCTTTCATCTAAATATTAAGAATGTTAATTATTTAAAGCATTTGTTAATCCACTTTTGCTATGGTTTACAAAATGTGTAAACTTTTTGGGAGTTTATTTCTATTTTACATGGAGTTTCAGTGATGGAGAGAACAAGGGATGAAGGGATGGGTTTCCTGTATGGTGAATTTTTTTACTGCATTTAGGAAATGGGGACAGAAAATATAATATATACATATATTTTATTTGTAATTTTTAGTTTTTAAAAACAAAATATGAAGGTTTGAAACTTCTGTAACTGTTATATATTTTAAAAAACCTTATATTCTATTGAGCTAAGAGCCTAAGGGTATAAACATTGAAATTGAAACATTTGAAAATTGATACCTGTGAACTTATGAAGTGAAATGGGAAACAATCAATCATTAAACATTCAAATGAGATCTGAAATCAAAACTGAGTACAAATGTCAAAATAAAATAAAATGCAGTCTCCAGTTTCAAGTTCAACTCTGGTGAGAGATTAGAGCTCTCATTAGTCAGTTCACAATATGTCAAATTTCAATACAGCTCCAAAAAACAAAATGGTAATGCACAATCACTTTCAGTAATCAGATGTTGTTAGTGGGCATGGGATGCTGTTGGGGACAACAGGACATCCCTGAAATGTGGGGGATGGCTTCCTTTCTCTAACAGTGTCACCATCTATTTTCAAAATTTCAGCTGTCCTAAAACACCAGGAAACTAAGCTTTTTCCTTGAAAAAAGTTGACTGGGATGGCTAGGGGTTTCATAAAACACCAGGATACTCGGGGAACATTTCTAGGATATAGAGCTTAATGTGCATTAACTTGTACAATTTAATTGGTAACTTCCTTGAACAAATAGCTTCATTTACAACTGCAGATGCTCGAGCATGTGTTGCATTCAATTCATAGATCCTGGAGATACACAATATGCATGTTATTGCATAAAATTTCTGGATTAGATTGTTTCTGATGCAAAAAATTCAGACACAATCTAATCCAGAAATTTTATGCAATAATCTACTTGGATTGTGGAAATCTACTATCACTAATATGCATGTTATTATTTACCCAATGCTTTTCTTTAATTACTGACTGAATGCAGGACATTTATATTGTATACAGGTGTGACACAGGAAAGGTTGACAGAAGGCTTAAATCCCAGGCATTGTGCTTTGTCACTTGTGGGTGAGCCTATCATGTACCCTGAGATCAATACTCTTGTTGAGGAATTACACAGGAGGCGAATTTCCACCTTTCTTGTAACAAATGCACAGTTCCCAGATGCTATCAGGTCACTGAGACCTGTGACTCAGGTATCACATTTCCAAGTTGGTTTGGCTTATATCTGTGGTACTCAAAAGGTTTAGATGACAACTACCTATAGATGTTTGCCAATGAACCTCAGTACTGAACATGCATGATTCTACAAACTTGCAGCTCTATGTAAGCATTGATGCTGCAACAAAGGAAAGATTGAAGGCCATTGACAGGCCTCTGTTTGGAGACTTTTGGGAGCGTTTTATTGTGAGTAGCTGATTTCAGGCATCATACTTCTTGTTGCATAAATCATGTGAATTTTGCAATTGAAAGTTTTACAGTTTATTTTACACCAATTAGCTAATGCCTTATTATTCGTGTAAAGATTAGCTTTTCCAACTTCTAAAATTTTCCAAAACTAATTATCTAGGTGTAATTTATTCACTAATTTTCAATGGACTATGGTAACCTCTTGATGTAAATTCAAGTAGAGGATGTTACATTCAATATGAGCTTTTGAGGTTTTGGCTACTGTTCAGTGAGCTACCTGTGGAGGTCATCTGAAACATGTTTTCAAGTTTTTGAATAGTGCGTAACCATGACCAAGGTAAACTAATGCTAGGTTTTTGTAGGGCTGTGCTTTTTTTAATGTGCACATATTACAGGTGCACTGGATATAAGTTATAACAATAAATGTGATTACAAAGTATTGCCTATGCTGACATCATGGTGAGGGTTGGCTTCTCTTTCTTCTTCCTTACCTTAAAATAAGGATCTATTCTGAAACTGGTGAATGTGAGAGGTTCAAAGCTTGACTCTATCTATAACTTCTGGTATGAAACTAAAAATTAAAATAAAATATATGTATATATTATATCTATTAAAATAAGGATCTATTAATAAATATTGTGGTATGCTCTATCATGATTAATTTTGTATAATGATATATTTATTATTGTATAATCTCTATGAATCTGGATATATTTAGTGTTTGTAATTTTCAACAAGCAACCAATAAGGAGTGGGGGAAGTACCAGTAGGGTGAGCAGGTACTAGATTTCTTTCTAAGTATGCCACTCCATGTTGGGATGGTATATCTGCTCTTGGGCTCAGCATGAATAGCTTCGGGCAGACTTATCATGTTTCTCATCCAAGTCCTATTATGATTAAACTTGCACTATGCATTATGGATATTGTGTAGTTTATATAGTTTTGAAATAGTTATGTATTTTTACATGGTTTAAATAGATAAGACATTCATTATATAAGTTTTGTTCATATGAATTATATTTCCAATAATGTCTAACATGATTGCAGGACCTAAGCCAAGTTTTTATATTGCTTCAAGCATCTATTTGGTTAGTTATAACCCTAACTACATTAAATTCTTTTTAGGGCAAGATTTAGGGCAATCCCAAAAAGGGGACTTACAAAAAGCTTCTAGAAAATATATCTTAATGGCAGCATTATTATGAGAATCTCCTTCATAGGTATGTTTGCAATACTGGATCACAAAATCTTCAAACTGAGACAAATTGCATAACTCCATACAACTCAACCATTTGTTAACTTCCAGTTGCCTATTATTCTTTGGAGGAGCAAATTCACTGATAAGATCTTGCAATAGCACATTCATGGGTTGTCTTTGATTGAAAATCATATCCGTTTGTTCTTGGACAGTAAAAGAATTCCACCATGTGAATATAATCCCCCATAGAAATTGTACTGCAAATTTGGCAGCATTGTGATTATCTAAGCCAGAAGCTACTCCTATAGTATTCATGGTATTACACCATGAAGTGATCTCTGTCAATGGATTTAGAATGTCATCGATGTTCAGATACCAGGGCTGGAGATGAGTTGGTTAATAAAATTTTTGTAATGAGAATTTTTTTCACAAATTCACTATGATGCATTTGCTTAGTTTGGGAACTGCTCAGGAGGATCTCTTTTCAACATTGTGTATGATAGTGTATCATTTTACTCGAGACATTCCAAAATTATCTCAGCTTGAAAAGTCCTTATCACAAATATTAAGTTATACCTTGATATTTATCAGTAGTTTGGTATGTTTTCCTACCTCAAACATCCTTTCGTACCATTCCAAAGTATCAAGTTTTTAACTTGTCACAGACATTAACACATCTTGTTATTTCAGGTGTTCACTCTTTTTCTTGCCTTGAAATTTTCCCTTGATATATTTTAATTATACCAGTTTGGAAGTATTTATGCTCAAAAATTAATCTGCGTGTCTATTGAGTAGGCATGTTCAAGTCTGTTTATGCAATGTGAACATAATTATTTAATAACTTCTCATCTTTTGAAATTTGACTACCCCTAAGAAATTAGAATTAACCTTGATATAGAACATGTTGGAGAATCATGTTTTTGGGCATATTGCAGGCACACAGACTTTTTATGTGAACATAATTATTTAATAACTTCTTATCTTTTGAAATTTGACTACCCCTAAGAAATTAGAATTAACCTTGATATAGAACATGTTGGAGAATCATGTTTTTGGGCATATTGCAGGCACACAGACTTTTTTCTGTTGTTTAATTTTTTTCTTGATTAATGGACCATTTATGACAAAAAATGGTCATTTCTCAGGATTCACTGAAGGCTCTTCGTGACAAACAACAACGAACTGTTTATCGCTTGACACTGGTTAAAGGTTGGAATACAGAAGAATTGGATTCATACACACAGTTATTCAAACTTGGAAAACCTGACTTTATTGAAATCAAGGGTGTTACATACTGTGGCTCGTAAGATGTTTTATCACCCAGTGACAAGTATGAAAGTTTATTGGTTTACTTTACAATAATGTATTTTGTAAGTTGATACATTGACATTCACATCTTTTTACAGGTCTCCTACTTCTACATTGACCATGGAAAATGTTCCATGGCATTCTGATGTTAAAGCTTTTTCAGAGGAAATAGTTGAAAGAAGCAAAGGGGAATACGAACTTGCTTGTGAGCATGCACATTCATGTTGTGTACTTTTAGCGAATGCAAATAAATTTAAAGTACAGGATCAGTGGTTCACATGGATTGATTATGAAAGGTTCCATGACTTGGTGAGTTCGGTTTCTGAACAATCAATCCATTTTTCTCATTTGTCTATTTTGTCAGTTCCTTTGGAAAATAATGTAAATTATGTAATTTAAATGTAGGTTGCATCTGGAGAAGCCTTTAGTAGTGAAGACTATGCAGCTCCTACTCCATCTTGGGCTGTCTATGGAGCAAGAGAAGGTGGTTTTGATCCAGGACAAGCTCGATTTAAGAAGGAGAGAAGACATGGAGCTCCTTCAACTGATTCTTAAAACTCAGATGAAGGGGTCAACTGGATGCCTTATTGATGTGTCAGGGATCTTTTGCATTTCTGAAGAGTTGCAAGATGCAGCACGTTTGAGTACTTCCATGTATCTGAAAGTTGCAGATTAAAATCAACTTTCAGACACTAGAATGATGGCCTTGAGTAAAAATTTCTCAGAAAAAGAAGTTTCTGGTCATTTTATCCCATAGCATAGAAAATGTATGCTTGTGATATGACTGTACTCCATGCAAGGAAGGGATTGTTCTCTGAAAGTGGAGGTGCATATTGATCTTGTTTAGTTGATGCTTAACAGTTTTGACCATCTTTATTATGCTGAGAGGTGTAACCTACAGTGGAATCGGGTCGGGGGAGAAACATGTGATGTCGACTGCGAAACTATTTAGAGCTCACATTTAATATATAAGTATAAAACATTTACAACACTTCTTAAAGTAAAAACCAAACAAAGAATTACCAAAATAATGAATGGTGGCTTTTCTAAATTAAAATTTAAGGTTACATACAAAAGTTAAAAAAAGTGGAGAGATATCAATATTAAATTATTTTATTTACTTATATTGTTTAATTTATTTTTATTTGAAAAATTATTTTTATTTAGTTGAGAGTAATTTTAATTTTAGAATTAATTAAAATTTATTTTATTATTTATTCTATTTTTTAACTTTATCTAAAAAGTTAGTTTTTATTTACTAAAGAGTTATTTTATTTACTGAAGAATTGTTTTAATTTATTTGTTTAAGAGTTTATTTTATTTAAAAATTATTTTATTTTTATTTACCAAAGAATCATTTTATAACTTTATTTTATCTTTTAATATATGAGAGTTGTGTTTTAACATTTATATATGGTTAGGACATGATGCTCCACTCTATTGATACTATTGTAGAACAATATAAATAAAATAAAATAGTTCTAGAACAAAATAACTCTTTAAATAAATATAAAATAACGAAATTTTAAGATATTTATATTAGTAAAGCTAAACGAAACTTTTGTGAAATGCTAATTATTGAATTAGCAGTGTATACAATATTCTTTAATTAATTGCCATTATAATCTTAGCTCGTTAAAATTCATTGTACCTCATTCCAATCCTGAGGTACAGGTTCATTTTTTTCTATTGGATAAAAGATATTATGTTAATACTAGGGCTGATATCTCAAAAGATCACATTATAAAAATCTATCCAAATGAAAGGACAGTGCCATTGACAAAATTTGGCTTGAATAACAGAATTAGACATTTTTGGGGCAGAATTTACTGGTATAAAGTGAAATTTACACTGGTACAGACCGCATAAAACTCACTGTAAAGCTATGATGATATGATTCAATACTTTTAGCTAAATATCAAAACAAAGAATTTATGAATAAATTGGGAATGCTGCAGCATGGAGGTATGAACTTATTGTTGCTCTTTTGGCAGTGGAATCCTTTTAGCAGTTTGTTTTGGATAATCGATGTCGTTTTCATGGCATGAGTTTTATGGTTAGTGATAACATAAACATATCTTAAAAGTCAGAAGGTAGTGGTATTTCGAATGTGTTGAGATAAATATGCACTACGAATTTTTGATCGTGCAACATTCATTGTTGTATTTGCTTTCTAACACTAGCAGATTATGAAGCCATATTGATGGCAGCCCTTCAGGGGTATCCATTGTTGGTCCTCCACATCACATAAAAGAAGGGCTTGAAGCTAATCATAAATATCCTCGAAGGGTCAAATAGATCCAAGGAGATGACTTGTGAGTTGCAAATAAGATGTTTGTCCAAGTCCTAGTCCCCACCTTCGGAACATCCTTGCTAATATGGTAGTGACTTCACATCTACGTAAAATTAAATGTGTCAAGCTACCAATATTATAATTCTCGAAATCAATGTGTTTCTGGATGCAAATACACGTAGAAAATGAGGCATTACAAGGCAAAATCATTCAACTCCAAGCACTGGACAGAATGACGATTGAGTTGCTAAATTAAATCCTAGATTTGATATAATATCGTCTCTTATTATCCATTGACGTCATAGGGGACAGTAGTAGGTCGTCCAATAACGATGGCTACAAACATTGATGAC
>VDFB02384650.1:202404-220368 GCA_007258455.2 Sequoia sempervirens
GAGACCGCCCAATTAGTTGTCCTGAATGCCGCTTCATCGAATCGGAGGTGAATCAAAGTTGGCTGACAACTTTAGCCCCTTCTCCATGGGTGTGGAAGCAAGTTTGCAATCCTGCATCCGGAATTTGTCAAGCAAACTTCTAGCATATTTTGACTGAGAGATAAAGATGCTACCATCGGTCTGCCAAACTTCAATACCCAAACAATAATGGAGAAGCCCCAGATCTGTCATGTCAAAAGCCTGACACAAAGCTTGTTTGATTGCCGCAATCAAATGTGTGGAACTACCAGTAATGATCAAATCGTCAACGTAGACAACAAGAAATAGAATATCATCACCAGAGTGTTTGACATACAGATTACTGTCAGAAGGGCTGCGCTGAAAACCATGATCAACCAAGTACTGATCAATCTTGAAGTACCATGCACGGGGAGCCTGTTTGAGGCCATAGAGCGCTTTCACGAGTCTACACACCTGATGTTCTTTGCCGGCAACCTTGAAACCAGGAGGCTGCGTCATGTAGACTTCTTCCTGCAAATCACCGTTGAGGAAGGCACTCTTGACGTCCATCTGATGAACTGTCCATCCAAATTGGGCTGCAATAGCGAGAAGAAGATGAATTGTGCTCATCTTGGCAGTAGGAGCGAATGTCTCCTCGTAATCGATGCCCTCCCGCTGTGTAAATCCCCGAGCAACCAATCTGGCCTTGTACTTATCCAAAGTACCATCTGCATGATACTTGACCTTGTAAACCCATTTGCAGCTGACAAGTTTCTTCCTAGGAGGAAGATCAGAAAGAACCCAAGTGTGATTCTTCAGGAGACTATGATATTCTGTCTGCATAGCCTGTTCCCACTCTGGAATTCCTTTAGCCTCGGAATATGTATGAGGCTCGTCAATGCTGTGGATGTTGGCCATAAGAGCAAAGTTGACGGTGTGTTGCTGCTTGCTCTTGCTACGAGTAGATCTGCCCTCAATGAGTTCATCATCATGAAGATCACCGATTGTCTTGGCCCACCACTTAGGGCGACGAGTAGAAGTGCCAACATCTGAAACAGGAGTAACAGCATCTCCTGGGATTTCTGAAACAAAGTCATCTGGATATGAGTCCTGAGGAAAATCAGGTGGTGCTATATCATGATCAATAGACTCCTCATTTTCAAAGTCAGAATGCTCTGAAGCCCTCCCATCATGGGAACCAAGAGGAAGACGAACACCCTCATCAAGAACCTTCATAGGCTGCTCTGCAGGACTGGTAGTAGGGACAAATGGACCAATAGTCTCATCAATCACAACATCTCGGCTGAATATGAGACGACCTGTCTCCACGTCAACCAACCTGTAGGCTTTGTGATTGTCGCTATACGAAACATAAGTGTCCGCTCTTGGAGTCCAACTTTTACGCCCGAATCCATACATGAGCCGCAGAACCCCAAAGACTTTAGATGGCCCAACCTAGGCTTCTGGTCCTAATTGTGCTTCTTTTGAGTCATCTTCTTTAACGGCTCATGTAGGTGACCCATTCAGAGGTAGACCGTAGTGTAAACCGCCCCAAGATTTCTAGGGTACATGTCCGTATTCCAACATAGAACGAAGCCATTTAATGGTGAAGCGATTCCTACGCTCAACAACAACACCATTCTCAATAGGGTGTAGGGTGTGGTAATTTGGTTAACGTCGGTGCGCCATGCAACCAGAGAAGTCAGTTGAACAAAACTCCCCCCCATTATCTGACCTTAGAGTAACAATGTGAGAACCCGATTCTTTCTCAACTAAGGCTTTGAACTGCTGAAATGTGTTGAACACATCTGACTTTTGTTTCAGAAAATACACCCACATTTTGCGACTGAAATCATCAACAAACAATAAAAAGTACCTGGACCCAGTAACAGAAGGAGTGTTCATCGGTCCACATACATCAGCGTGAACCAATTGAAGTACCTTGGAGGCTCGCCAAGAATCACCATCCGAGAACGGTGTCCGATGCTGCTTGCCAGCTTGACAGGCTCCACAAACTCCATGAGTTTTAGTTTGGATTTCAGGTAGACCAGCAACAAGACCCTCCCGAGATAACTGAGAGAGGTAGTGGACATTCAAGTGCCCATAACGCTGGTGCCAAAGTTTGCCGATGGTTGTACTTCGGGCTGCGAGAGCGTGCTCTTGAGAATCACCAGAATCAGCAAGTCTGTACAGACCATGATCCTCAAGTCCCATAGCAATTGTAGTACGAGTATCCCGGTCAACGATACTGCAGGTGGACGAGTTGAAAACAACATCCAACTGGGGAGAATGCCGCATGATCTGACTGACGGAGAGGAGATTATGTTCCATGCCTAGAACATAGTAGACATCGAGAAAGAGTAAATTTTTTCCTCCTGAGTGAATCTGGACAGTGCCCTTACCAGCAACTGTGTACTCTTCGCCTCCTCCAAAAATGACTGAATCAGAGAAGGGTTCGAACTTTGTGAACCAATCCCGACAATGAGTAAAATGCCGCGATGCCCCTGAATCAATATACCAGGCAGAAGAATGTACCGGATCTGCAGTTCTCTTGGCCATAAACGCATAGAATGCAGACTCTTTCTGCTCAGTGTGCTCAGCGACATGTGCCTTTTGTTGAGAGCCTCCCTGCTTCTTTTGTTCAGAAGCCATCCGAGTGCGACACTCAGCCCTAATGTGACTGTATTTGTGGCAATAATTGCACTGAACGTTCTTCTTCTTGCTGTCTTGTGAAGAACCAGAGCCTTTCGGCTAAGACTGAGCCTTCCCTTTTTTCTTAGCAGAAGATTTGGCAGAGAACGCTTGTTCTGTGGAGGAGGAACTGGTACTGCTTCCAAACTGCTGTCTCCAACGATCTTGTTGTAGAAGCTTGTTACACAAGTCTGGAAACTTCAAGTCAACGTTTGTTGAAGTAATATTGAGCGTCTCAATGAAATGCTCGTAAGACTTTGGCAAACTCTTAAGAGTAATGACGACCATGTCCTCTTCCTCCATCTTTCGTCCAATGGCTTCCAGCTGGTCGCGAATCTCCTTGATCTTTGTCAGATGCTCTTGAAGAGTGGTGTGCTTCTCGTCCATCATTATTGAAAAAAGCATGTTCTTAAGAAAAAATGCACGACTCTTATCTGACGTTTCATGGAGATCCTTCAGGGTTGTCCATACCTCAGCAGCTGTTTTTCCTAACGGCACTTGTGGCAGCTGGTCGTCAGTGACTGAAAGCTTGATGAGCATGACGGCTTCCCAGTTGCGTTCATCCCATTTGTCCTGATCCTTTCCGGCTACAGTGGGTCGAGGTGATGTACCTAGAACAACCGCATCAAGACACCGATACTCGAAAATGGTCAGCATACGCTGCTTCCAGGTGTTGTAATTCTTCCCGTTGAACTTCTGGCTGCTTTTGAGCATTATGTTCGTGAGAGATGCCATCACGTACCTTGCGGTCAAACAGGTGAAGGCAAGATAATGCAAAGAAAACAAAAATACAGAAACTCGAAAACGGATTTTGAGGTTTTACTGAAAACCCAGAAAAGATAAATAAAAACCCAGAAGGATGGAAGAATACCCAGAAAATTTTGACAACACAAATTTCGAGGCACGGAAAACGAGGTACCCAGAAAAATCTAGTGACAACCCAGTTGAGATCTCGAAAAACCCAAAAGGAATCTGCAATCAGAAAAAAAAATCGACTTCAAACTAAGGCACAAATTTTGAGGCACAGAAAACAAGGTACCCAAAAAATTTGAAGACTGACCCAATTGAGATCTCGAAAAACCCAGAAGGAATCTTTAAACGAAAAAAATTTCCGACTTCAAACAGAGGGTCAAAACCCTAGATGAACTTGCAGAAACCCTAGGCCGCCATTGAAGACCAGAAAAATTGCAGAAAACAGCTCGAATCTGCACGAAAATTTTACAAAAGAGATGCCAAACCCTAGGCGACTAAGTTGCAGGAAGGGGCGACCACGATTTTGCTAAAAAAACCACCCAAAATCAGGGAAAAACGCGAAAAAACGCAATTTCACAGAAAAACGCGATTTTCAGATCTGAAATCCCATAAAAATGCAGATTTTTTCCTAAATGCGCGGCAAACGAGATAAGCGCCTGTAGTCGAACCTCACTCACACAGAAAAAAAAAAAAACGTGCTTTCAAAATCGTGCGACCAAATCAAAAACTTGACAAAACAAATCGCTTGATTTCTTTTTCTGAGGGAAACAAAACACGATTTTTGGCAGAAAGAAAACACGAATTTTTAGGGTTTTTTTCTTAAGGCTCTGATACCATGTAAATGGTTAAAAAGTCTTACATTAACATAAAAGAGGTTACAATATATAGAAGTGCATGAAGCAGTAGATATTAATGATATCTACCTAACTAACCTACTTGATACTGTAGAGAAAACAGTATATTAGACTAAACATAACTTTACATTGACCATTAAATAAAAAGAGAATAATATATTCTAACAAGTCAAATCATAAAGTGCATAGGTTTGGGCGCCCATTTATTGAGAGTTAATAAAGTCAATCAGAAAGCAAATATTAAAATATGTTTTAAAAACCAAAAAGCTACATAGGGGGTCATGCCATTTGGAGGAGCATATATAAGGCTTTGAAAAGTCATTTTCATTCATTCTGCACTTGTGCATTTTGCGAGCTTTGCTTTGGTGAAAGGAAAACCAGGGTTTTCTGCATTCTTGGGTCTTGGAGAGTGTAGCATCTTCATGATTCTGCTTCCTGAAGTGTGAGAGATCATCTGAAGGTTGCATATACAGGTGGCTACAACCAGTGGTCACATTTGAGCAAATTGATGAAGTTCTTTCAAGGGTTTGAGAGGATTATCAACAGAAATCAGAAGTTGTATTGCTGCTGTGAGCATCTAATGCTGATTTACGGTTCCAGATTTGCAAATAACCTAGCTTAGCTTTACCATGTATGTCTATATTGCAAAAGCATTTCAATCTGTAAATCTGATTTGAGTATTGATATATTATGAGTTGATCCAGCTGTTGCTTTCATTGCAATTATTGTCAATAATTCTTCTTTGCACTCCTGGCATTTGCTTTATATCATTTAAACATCCTTCAAAAGTATAAACTTTGAAAACCGAACAAATCACAAAGGGCAGAAATCTCAGTTTGCAAATGTCCACCTGGGATGGGACATTACATATCCATTCGATTCCAGAAATAAATTGCTAAATAAGTATTCAAGAATAATTTTATGAAGTTTGTTGAATCTTTTACATTTGTTTACTTTTAATTTTATTAAATACACACAGCTATCCTAGACACATCAATAGAAAATTTTGAGATGTGTTTTGCGATTTTTTCTATATTTCAGATTTACGAAGTATTATTTCTAAATAGCAGGATATCTCAAAGAATCTTAAATGCAAAGGGATTATCATGAAAAATAGGAATTTTTAGTAAACCAGGTTGAGCCCATTTAATTGTTTGGGTTGAAGTTGTATCTATGGTTTAGAGGTTACATAATATAGTCAATATGAGGTCTTTTTTCTTTGTATGTTAGAGTGGCAGCACTTCCACTATCGCTTAGACTTAAAACATTATTTCCTTGAAAATCTTGAAAGTATGTATAAAAAAGTTAAAATATATAAAATGAAAAAGAGCATTTATTATGGCCGTTTCATGTTAATTTCATGTTGCTAATGACTTTTCACTTATTAAGGTTTTCAATTTATTCTCACAAGGTGTATTTTGTGTTTCATGTAGAGCACGGGAAGCTTTTGCACTTTCTATGGCTGAGTATGCAAAGGAAAATCCTTCTAGTTTGCATGAGTCAATTCCATTCCATTTTCGCATGATAGAATGTGTGCTTGAAGAAACATGCAATTTTTTTCATCAAAAGGTTGAAAGGTAATGTATTTGCAAAGGGAGATGGGTGCTTTTTAGTTGAAGAAGTCAACTCAAATATTTAGTTTAGATATTTCTTGCACTGTACCAAAATGATGAGTTTTGCCAATTGACGCTTTGTCTTGAAGGTTGAAGATAGTGGTAGAGAAGATTCTAGAGGATTTGACAATGGATGTCAATATGGGAGGGTATGTAAAATTTTAAAAACTTCAAATTTTTGAAGTTTGTTATTTTTGTTTTGTTTGTTGATGGCTTATTGTTAACTCATGTCATCAACCATGGAGCTTCCATTCTGTTAGCATTTTATTTTGCCCCTTTTGGGACAATGCAAAACAACACAATGTGTAAGGACAAATCCTTTCTTCAAGTTAGAAGGGGAAGCTCCCTTGTTACTAAAAACTAAACTAAACCTTAGAACTTACAGAAACAACCTTTTGCTTTCTAAATAATGCACAAAGTAGCTTTGGTG
Organism: Sequoia sempervirens; assembly: GCA_007258455.2. Taxonomy (NCBI): domain Eukaryota; kingdom Viridiplantae; phylum Streptophyta; class Pinopsida; order Cupressales; family Cupressaceae; genus Sequoia; species Sequoia sempervirens. The sequence continues at coordinate 208,746 of VDFB02384650.1, forward strand.
ATTTTGACATTCAATACAAACAAACTAAAGATGATTTTGACATTCAATACAAACAAACTAAAGAAGAAACCTGTCTTTTTGTTTTTTGGTATAGGCACAAGGCTACAACAGTTCTTTTACATAAGATTAGATATTTTTGATTTGGTAAATTGACACAAATGACCTAATTCATGATAATTAACACATTTTTTGGGGGCTAAAAGTAGAGACCTTAAAAAGTGAGTGTTCACAAGAATTGAATTGGAAACAAACAGAAGATATTGCAAACCGAATAAGAAAAATTGCATACAAAGCTACAATTACCACTTCAATGAAAACTGCAATACAAAGTCTGCAATATTCACTAAAAACTGTTTGATCTACCAAATCAATACACATAAATAACACTAATCAGCTTGTACAACAATTTGAGAAGCAAGTAGGTTTAAAATAACTATTGGCTTAAAAATATAACTGCATAAAACACTTATTCTTCATGCAATCAATTTGTTGTATATATTGCATGGCAATGCAGTTTATTGAAGAGAAATAGAAATTAAAAATTAGCTAATATTTTTTTTTTCAAATTAGAGTGCTTGAAATCTGAGCAATCTCTAAATACCAAAATGCCTAAAATAAATTGTATGGAAATAAGAAATCTATTTCTAGATTTCTTCTAATAGTAATGGCTCGAATATACTTGAATGCATGAACAGGAAAAACATTTTTTAACAGTGATCAAACGAGAAAAAGTAGGAAGTTGTAGAGGGGAGGAGGATGACAAAGATGCTGATGGAGACAACCATGAAGCTGACAAGGATGAATGGAATGGCAACTAGGGTGAGGAGGAGGGAGAACATTTGTGAGATTTGTGGTTAGAAGCCCATTGGTTTGTCTGTGAATGCTAAGCTCTTCTTTCTATTCTTGTTGTTGTATCTATTCCACCGGGGCTTCATTATGTAAGCGTTGGAGGGGCTTTGGCTTTCTTTGGTTTGGGGAAGGCCTACACATGGGTTTTCTTCTTCTCCCTAGTTCCTCAGGTGTGTTGGAGAGTCCCAAATCAGTTTGAGTGCAGAGTCTGTCATAAGTGTCAGTTTCTGGGGATCAATAGGCATTGTAAGGGGTTGTTTTGTCTTATGGGATGAGCATGGACAAAACTTGTGCTTTTGGTGTTTTGTGGCACGAGAAGGGAACTATTCTGGATGGGGTTCCACAATTATTGACTACTCCTAATGACGTCAATATTTTCCAAGAGGTTACTCCCAAATCTAGGGTTGTGTTGTCTCTAGTTTTTGGAGATGTTGCTAAGATGTCTGTCCTCAACAAAAGTTGTCAATGACTTTGGTTTGGGTGGGGTTTTTGTTAGATTAATTGTCATTGATGTCAAAGGAAATATTTTGAAGGAAATCGTTAAGGCCAAAGGCCACTAAATTGCCATCTTTTAACTATCATTCTTGGCTGACTTCATATGCAGTTCAAGGTAAAATTGTAATTAAATACAAGTGTTTACAAATGACAAATTTCATATATGGTCGACTTCTTTTTGTTTACCCTTGGCACCTATGTTATTGGTAAATAAATTTAAATTATTTATTTGTTTTGGGCCGACCATATATTGATCCAAGGCATATATATATATATTAATGAGATCACCCAAGTTTTTTATGTGAAGGATGGATTACGAGCAGCGATTAATATATCTCATAAGGCAGCGATTCCTTTTATTAAGAAGCAGTGATTCATTATGAAAGGGAAGAGTTTATGTTTAAGAAGGTAGCAATTCTATGTGATAGGATATATAAAAGCATCTGAGGATAAATAAAAGAGTTTAAAGGCAGCGATCATCTCTTAACAAAAGGTCATGTTTTTCTAAAATAATATCACTCTTCAAAAGGATCTCTCTCTTCATAGAGATATAAGGATATAAATGGAATAAGAAGTGAGTGGAGAAAGTGTGTGTGGAAGACAAAGTGATAAATCTTATATACACCAACAGTTTTATATGAAGAAGAAAGTAATTGAAGACTATTCGAAGGAAGATTTTGAAGGAGATGTATCAAAAGAAAAACAATATTTAATCTATCAAGAGGTTTTCCTCAATTTTGACAAGGTTGGTGCCTTGTATTGAGAGATTAGTGTCTCTCACTGAGTTGGTGCTCAGTCTAGGGGATTGGTGTCTCCTATAGGTTGGTGCCTACGAAATTGTAATCAGTGAATTATATAAAAGCATTATTTTTTGTGATTTTCTCCCGCAAGGGTTTCTACGTAAATTCCAGTGTTCTTGTGTTGCAATTTGTTAGATCTTGCATATTGATTATTCATGTTTATTTTGGTAGAAGTTTGGTAATATCAATTCACCGCCCCCCTCAGTATAATCATGTACTCATCAGTATATTGATTAATTTCTACACAACAAATCATATAGAAATAAATTGTACATGGCTAATTTAAGATAATTATATATCCGAGGAGGCATTTATTATCAAATTAGTGATTATAAAAGAAAAAGTGTTTAACAACCAAAGTGAAACATTATAAACATTGTAAAAAAATGGAGTTAAATTGAGATCCTAGTGTTGTTTAAAAGAGAGAAAGAAGCATGATTGCGTATCTTGGCCTAAAGATCAAGTGGAAAGAAGGGTGTAAATTTGAAACAAGGAAGCGCTTTTGTCCTCCAAAGCTCCATAATTTGTAAGGAAAAAAGGTCTATCTAGATTTGTGGGAATGCAGCCTCTCCCTCTAACATCTCCAATGCCTCTATCAAACTTAGTATAAATGCTACCGTCAAATGCACATGTAGAACACCAACTAGAATGAATCTTTGCATTGTGTTCAAAACCCTACTCGCAAGTATTTTAGTATCTACCATTGAATGGTTTTATTCACTTTTACAAGCTTCCATGCCCAATGAGTGATATGGTAGTCAAATGCACACACAACAAATGTATCCAGAGTTTTTCTCAAATGAGTTCACCCAAGTTCCTCCTAGGATATACCCTAGCCTTACTCGAACTCAAACTAAGAAAAATGCAAACTAGTTCAAACCAAGTACATCCAAGGATCTACGAATACCTAACAACATAGCTTGTATTTCTTAGTATTGTTTTGATTATTTTTATTCTATGTTACTCCAAGTTTTTGGGACAGGGACGACGGGGGACGGGGGTGCAGGAGATATTTTCTCTTAAATATAATTAACTCAAGGCAGGTCGGCCTTTGCATTATAAACAAATATTGTATCTTTCTAGGTTGGCCCTAGAAGAAAGGTCACCTAGCTTGCTATATAAAGGAGAAGGTGTCTCCACATTAAGCAATCAATCCACTCCATTCCAATTCGAATTCCTTCAGCAGCAGATTCACATTCAAGAGGAGAATTTTCGCTTAAGGAGAAGAGTTACTATTTTGTGTATTTAAGGAATTCACACTATATTCAAGTGCTGATCCATTGTATGAGATTCGACCCCTCTAGGGTCTAATTTTGAGTGCCATTTCTGCACTTCTATTTCTGATTTATAAGAGAATATTTTGCTGCTGGGTTTTTCCCTTGTGTAGAAGGGTTTTCCCAGGATAAATTGTTGTGTTGCCTTCTTTGTGATTGTGTTTTCCACTTAATTGCATTTCTGATCCTAAAATTAACATGGTATCAGAGCTAGGGTGCAACCATTCTGGAAAATACAGAGCAATCACATAAGATGAAATTGGCAGTGTAAAAACAACAGTGTTTGTATTGGAGGAAGTTCGCGGATATGATAGCTCCCTTATTTGGTGAGAAATCAATTACCATCTCTTGCCTTGATTGACAGTGCCAGTATTGTTTGTTTCAAGAGCCGCCAAATTGAAGAGTGTCGCCAGTTTCTGAGTGGAAATCATGGACTCTTCATGCTGGCTATATCGATCTAATAAGAGTTTATCGGGAGCAGCTCAACAAAGAAATCTTCTGACTCTTTATTCCGCTGTTTATATTATGATGATCACTTCTTTATAGAAGTATTTGTCACATCCCTTACATTGAGACTATGTTTGGTTATATATTTCAAATGCAATGTTAGGTGCAAATAACTGCTTTCATGTGATTATGACATTGGGAATGAATAGTTGATCTTTTATCGTAACTATAATGTTAACGAACTTTTAATTTTTCCAGTGAATTATTGTTCATGAGAAGTTGAATGTGATAATGAGATTATATTTATATATATATATGGAAATATATTTATAGACGTTGAGAATGATCTAACCACAATCCTCATCAGTGGATGCAGGACTGTTGATGCCACGAGAGAAAAGGGAAAATATCGTCAGGGAGAGGGCACGGTTAACAATGGATCAATTTTATCATCAGCCTTGTGTTGGCATAAGACAGTGTATCGAAGTCATACCTTGGTCATAAGTAAATTAAAATAAACCTACTTAAACAGAGTCCATTTAAATATTTAATAATAATCTCCTTGTGAAGATTGGTAAATAAGTTCTCAAAATATTTATCTTATTAAATTTTGATGGTTATAGAGTATTAAATCAATAATAATAATAATAATTCTCAAGCTATTGAATTAAACATTGGAAGGGCTTAAAGTTAAGGATTAATTTAAGGGGATGGGAAAAGTCGTCAGTGTTTATGGCAATAGTTTTTCCCTGCCGTCCTCCTTCGTGCTTCTTGGTGAAACGGCCAAGATGGAAGTCCGACAGTCGCAGGAGATTTTGGCAATCTTGGGAACGGAGGTTTATGGGGAGAGAACTCCATCGGCTTTCGGGGGGGGAGCCTTAGTCATTCATTTTTGGAGAAGGAAATCATCAGGTTCCAACTTCTGAATCATGATTCACGGTATCAATCATATTTGAGTAGCTCTCTCTCAATTCCTTTACGGGAGGATTCAATTCCTCAGCATTCGTAATTTGCTTACAAGCGAATGCTATTCACTCTTTCCTGAGATATATTTCATACGGCTTTAGATTGTGCGCATATCAATTCGGTTCTACCCTTGATCATTTACATTGTTTCTTCTTTACAAACGAACCTGGTCTAGCATCGCACTGTTTCCTTTCACAGAAGTTTGCATCTTCAATCTACGGAAGGGAAAAGAGCCTGGGTTCCTCATAGTAGGATAAAAGTGGAAGACGTGGAAATAAGTCGAGTCACCTGCGCCATTCGATGGAAGATTTCCAGTGCGGGTCCCTTTCCAATTCTACATCACTTATGCAGGCACGTATGGAAGTATTTTGTGATTACTCAACTTTGATAACATGAAATAGAGAATAATATTTTCTTGTAAGAGAAATATGAATATCGATATCTGGACTGATAATCTTTTTTTAGTTGAGCTACTCCCGATTTAGTATTGGCTCTGTTTTATTCTAAAACCCGAGTCAGGGCTCTATCTCTTTCTTCCTTATAAATATTCTTAGTCATTCTGAGTGGAGTAACTTCATTATCTATTCTTAAACTTATGCAATTTCGTAGATTTCGAATCTGAGTAAAACATGTCTTACAATTTGACTAAGGATGAGTTAAATCAAAACTGAGAACAACTTGAACAGAGTCTAGTTAAGTGTTCCACCTTGGTGAAGATAGTTTATGCCCTTGTATTTTTGAAGGGAAATTTCTTGTCTGAACCCTTCTAGTCTCCTTCTCATCTCTGTTAATCTGAATGAACTTTTCCTGGTTGGAATCCTGGATGCAAGATGAATCCCTGTTAATAAATTAAAATAAATTTAAGAAATAAGAATATTCGAAGTCGAATCTATCTCTTTTATGTTAAAACCTTTCGGTTATGATATAACTTCTTAATCATATAGAAACTCAAAATCCTTAATGCTGACTGAATCATGTCAGAATATTAGAGCCAAATGTTGGCTTAACCCTGATATGTGAGTAACCTTAAGCAGAGATAGTTTAAATGCTCTTTCCTTAGCTCCAAAACATAAATTAACGCTTAAGATTTAAGTGGAAGGGAAAAATTGTTTGGGTCTCATAATTCCAGTTTCATCACTGTAGCTCAGTTAAAGATACTTCACTTGTTTGGAAAACTTAAGTGGCATGATTGAGCATCACACACTGATATTGACCTCATCTAAGAGTAAGACTTGATTTGTCAGCCACTTGAAGAGAAGTAAATTGGATATAATAAGTCTGGAAGAATCTCACAGTTTGTTTCTTGCTTATTTTTCAAAATATGCTCGATGGAAGAACTCTCTTGTTAATCTTATGTAATTTTTTTCCCCTGCCTTGGAGTCCCTCTTCAGTCATCAAATTGATTTGAACTAGAGACCGTGAAATGTATTTTCTCCCTGGGTCTTAACAACTAATGATCCAGCAGTGACCTTCCTCTCGGTATTGCAATTTTGAAGTTAACCGTGTCACTCTTTTTCATTTTGAGACTATTAACTTGATGAAACCTTCTTAAAGGCCAAGTCTTTCCTCTTATCTTAAGAGTTAAGTTAACCGATTGTCTTAAAGGATATGATTGACAAGATTCTCTTATTATGCCTGATATAAACCCTATGGTTAAGTTAAACCTCAAACCAAGAAATGAAATATAATCTAATCAAATGTGCAAAATTATAAACTTGATTTGAGAATTATCATGTCGAGCAAGGGTGAGAGTGCTGATGGCACATGAGTGCCAGAGATGTCGGCACAATAGTGCCAGAGACATCGACACAGAAGTGTCAGAGATATCGGCACAGGAGTGCCAGTTCTATTAAAATCCTTGGCCAAGGTACAATGCTAGATTCAGCATCTGTCAGCTATCAAGTATCGGATATACCACTGATCAGAGTGGCCTTTCTAGTTGGGAGGTACCCTTAGATAGGTCGATCAGGAGGTATAGGTCCTTGACACTAGGCTCAGAGGCATGATGATAAATTGATCCATGTTGATTACCCTCGTGAAGGGCGGGATTCTTCAGTTGAAGAAACTCGGGAGACCAGTAGGTCTTGGTTGGGCGGTAAAGCCCCTGATGATAATTCTCTTTCCCTCGATAAAGATTTCCAAGTATGATAGTATGGAGATGATGTCAAATGGATTTCTTTCCCTCTCATAAATCCAGGTACATGCAATGGTAATTGAATTTCTATTTCATCTATGTCATGAATGCTAATCTTTATGTTAATGAACATTGTAAGATTCTCAGATACTAGGGAGACAGTTACTTGAATTTATTCAGCTGTTATATTGTTTCATAGCTGTAGTAATTATTCGTTATCTTCTGGGAGCAAAGAAAAGTAATTATTATTCTTCTGCAATTTCCTGTTAGATGTTTATAGTTAATAGTTTCTTTTCAGCTGAAAATGAAATTAAAAGTTAGTTGAGGAAGTGTATAATGTAACGACATCTGAATTGAATTCCCTTTTCCGTCTAGCTGCAAATGAAACCCTAGTTTGGCAGTTATTTAGTTATTGATCTGCCATGAACAGTTGGCGGAAAACTGTTGAACGATTCACGTGAACTGAAACTGAAACCGAAAATTAAAAAGATAATTGCATGTTTGAGTTAGTTGGATCAATTGGAAACCCTAGTTTCGAAAACAATTTAGTGGCAGTTCAGCCGAAAGTTAGTTGTCAGTTGAAAATTTTAAACTGTAGTCTGGGAAGGTTGTTACGATGTTTAAAATCAAGACTCCAAAGAAATGACAAAAGTGCCATATGAGTCGAAAATGCGACATGGACATTTTGAGGGATCCGTGTCATTATGGGGTGATGTTTAGCCACATCATGTATTTAAATATTCTTACATCGTCCGCGCATCTTCGGCTAAGCAATGAACAACCCAATGAACCTGGTGTGATGCTAGGCTCAGAGCACCATGAATTTCGAACCGATGAGATGTAAAATCAATAACCAGAGTTGTATGGTAGTTGGAACGGAGAAGGTGTTGTCCGATTACTAAGAATGAACACGCAGGAGTATCGAGTGTATGTAGCTCTTGGAATATTCAATCGATGTTCCAATATTTATATTGACTTGCCTTTGACTTGCTTCCTGTCGATGATGGATCCGACCTCCTGTAGTAGATTGTCATTACCTAAATACTAGCGATGGGGATGGTGGTGACTGTCAGCAGTGACGCCCTCCTCATTCAAATCTCTCTTTCTGGATATTGTGCGTGCAAGCTTGGTGACTGTACTTCCAAATTGTTGGCGCTCATGTGCTTGAGGGGTGACGCAATACTTTGTGCCGATGCTTCAACGCCAGGAACCTCTCACAAAGGACAATGTTGGAAAATGATCGGGCGTGTCCTCCCGGCCAGAGCTGTTAGGTTGGGCTTGATTGCTTATATGATTGTCTCTTCCCAGTGCCTGTGTAATATTGATCTACAGACCAGATTTGAATCATATGCGGCTACAGGCATTGGCGCCAGACATATGAAGAATCAGAATCAATAAGCAAGGGGTTGGCAGATATGCAAGTAATCAAATTAACCTGAACGAACTTCATTACATCACAAATGCGCTTCCACTTTAGGCGGGAGAAAATATAGAACTAAACGGATAGACAAGGGCAACGGAAACACAGAGACAAAATTCGTGAATTTTATCACACCCTCAAGTAGCAAACAAGTTAATTAAAGTAGCGATGCATCTTGAACTGAGAAGAATATCTAGGCTATCTTCATCTAGCATGGAAGTGTATGGTGCAAAATGGATGAGATGCTACTTGCATGGTTTGGCAGAGGGAAAAAGATTGCACACTCCTAATGGAAGGGACCAGATCAAGAGCACCCAATTTAGAAGGGCTCTGATTCAACAAGCTACGACATAACTTGTTACGATGAGACCGCTTGTGGACTCTGATATTGGTAACTACTTTATTTAGTAACTTCTGTTTTTTGATTAGTAAAGTTTTGTCAAGGTTGTGAGCTGCCATTAATATTCCGTGTCATAAGCTTAGACTGCAGCCTTAAGAATATAATTTTGAATGCATGGATAGCATAATTTTTACACCACAATCTCAACACATTTTTGTTGGAGTTATTATTGCTACCTTATTGAGGATGAGTTTTGAAAATGAGTCAAGCCTAATAGGTGAGAGTGAGCTTGTAACTGTGAACAAAGAGAAGCCATTTTTTTCTTATCAGGAATGAAGGTCGAAGATGGTTGTGGCAAGATGTTGGTGTCAACAGTTGGCATGAGAACAGGATGGGGTAAATTGATAGCAACATTGAGTAAAGGTGGCAAAGATGAGACACCGCTACAGGTCAACCCCAATGGTGTAGCAACAATAATTGGAAAGATTGGATTATTTTCGCGATTATTAGATTCTTGGTACTGTCAAAAGGGATTAGTTAATATGAAGATTATCAGTGGGCAATAAACGTGCTGGTGATTTTCATTTTTTATAGTTATGAGGATGCGGGTCTTTGCATGAAAAGTTTTTTTTGCTAAATTGACCTCTGAGAATGTGCTTGATGTTGCAAGGATGATGGGATGTAGTATTGGATTTCTTAGCTGTATATTTTGAAGTTGATGGTATTTATTCCGAGTCTTGTTTTTTGTGTGAAGTTGTGACATCTATTCTAGAGCAGATTTGATTCTTTACTTTTGAAGCCGAGTTATTTCTGTATCAGCCTGTGCTATTTTGTGTTGAGAAACATTGTGTAGTTAAGTCTATTGTTTCAGACACAAGTGTTTCAAGTGGTGTATGCTATTGGTTGTTGAGTTGTTCAATTTCTTTCTGAGCTCGAAGGCGAATATCTATGATGTCTTGTCAAGTTGTGCTGAGGATGTGATTAATAAAATAGCCATCTCTACTGCTCTTACTGTTTATGTAGCAATATGTAGTAGGATATAAATGATAGGGAGTTTATACGGCACGAGTTGATGACATTTCTAGGAAGAGGATTAAGGTTTTGAGATTAGTCAATGGAGGGGAGTTCACTTCCAGAGGATTTTTTTTGTAATCTTTGTATTGAGGTAGGGATCAAGAGGGAGTTCTGTGTTTAGGAAAATGGAGTCCTATGACTCGAGGAACTAAAGTGACTCACTGAGAAAAAGTGAAGGTGTTAGCTAAGTGAGTTGCAGTGTTTCAAGGCCAAGTCTTTGGAAGGCCTCTTTAGCTACAAAGAACGAAATAGCACAAGGCAGTCAACCTTGTTTTGACATTGGTAGCATTGCAAATGTAATGTCCCCATTTTGGAGGTATATTAATTTAATTAAATTAATTAATTAAGTTGTCCAAAATAATGATTTTTCTTGAGGATGACTACTTAATTATATTAATTAAATTAAAAAGTGGTATTAAGTTAATTATTTATAAGGTTATCAAATAAATCAATATTATAAGGTGATCTTATATTTAATTAATTTAATAAAGTGACTTGAATTAAAAAATATATATCCTAAAGTCACTTAATAAAAATAAAATATGTTGGCATTTTAATTCGCACCTTTGGAATGCAAATTAGAAACAGACAGCTATTTGCAGTAACCTGCTCTTCAAATTAGGAGGGGAAGCTCCCCTCTTTGCTGATGTTGTTAAAAAGAAAGTAAACTAAAACTAATTTGCCTATCTTTTTGTTTAGCTAAGAGCACAAGGCTATAAAACTCAAGCGCCGCAGGTGAGATTTTCTGTTTTAGAATTTCAACTACGATTACCTACTCTAATGATGTTTCTAATTTCTCAAGTAAACGTAGAGCAATAGAATTAGAAATGGACAAGGAAGGATTTTCTGACAAAATACTTAGATAAACTCTTCTTCCAACATACATCTACTTCAATGTTATTAGGTTTCCACAATCCATAGAATATGAGAGAATTTGGATTAGATTGTGTAAGCTTTTTTGGATCAAAAAAGCTTACACAATCTAATCGAAAATCTATATCCATCTACTTATTTTCAATGCAAGCTGAAATGGAGATCATATAAGCGTAACACAATAAATGGAAATTTGAGACTTTATATCATGGTAGCGAAGCAGGCACAAGACTTTATTTTCTCAAATTTCAGGCACAAAAGATTACACTTCTAGGACAGCATGATTGTAGCAAAATAGGCTTATAGTTTAGCCATCAAACGAAAATACATTGACACAAGACACATGCATTGAACAAGAACTTGCAGCTATAGAGGCTCTCAAACTTTCTCTTACACAAAGTGAACTGACATTGAATAACAACTTGCTGCATTAGAGGCTCACAATTTGCTATCACAATAACCATTGAAAATAAATGAGCAAGGCTGCTCTTATTTATAGACAAGCTGAGGAGTAGGGAACCCTAAAATCTCCTTGCTTTTACAACTAAAGCTTTCTCAACAAGCAAGCTTTATTTCTAAAACTAAAAGAAAATAACATCTAACCGCCTAAGAAAGCAGGAAAACCAGGAAATGCTAACTATTACATTTTATCTTCTTTCTCTTCTCCAAAGAGTAGATAAGAATTGGGACGAGAATAGAAAGAAAGAGGAAATAAAGCTTCTAGATGAAGGCTGCTTTAAATCCCAATCGCATCCACCAAAAAGCTGGAAATTGTGTCTTTGTCATGTGCATCAATACTATTTATAGCAAAGTTTCGCTTTTCTCGGATTTCTTCACCATCTGCAATTGATCTCAAGAAATCTTCAACCTCATTCACGGCTTTCTTGAACCTCGCTGACATCATGGAAATTGGCAAAGTTTTATGTTTTTCTTTCATCCATTTCAGTGCAA
>VDFB02384651.1:0-34154 GCA_007258455.2 Sequoia sempervirens
GGAAGCCATAAAGAGAAACCCAAAGAAGTTCCCAAATTGAAACAATATAGCCTCCTCAACAACCCCCTCTTGAAAATTAACATTGTATATATATGTATGTATATATATGTGTGTGTGTGTGTGTGTGTGTGTGTATATGTATATATATGTGTATCTATATGTGTATATTTATATGTGTATATATGTGTGTGTATATATATATGTAAATATGTGTGCATATATATATATGTACATATATGTGTATATATATGTATATATATCTATATACATATGTATATAGATATGTATATATATGTGTGTGTGTGTATATCCATTGGGCATTGTTGATTATAGTTCTCTTGCTTAAGCTATATTGTTTCATTTTCAAGGTGTTGCTAACAAGGTTGTATTGTTTCAATTTTTGATGAGGTTTTGTTAAGAAAGGAGTGTTTTATATCTATATATATATATATATCTGTATATATATGTATATATGTATCTGTATATATATATGTGTGTGCGTGTAGAATTTTGTATGTATACATGTATGTGTATATATGTATATATGTATTTAAAATATTGTCTTTTATGGACGGGGCCTTATCAAATAGTGATAGAACCCAGCCTTTACAACAACACACTATCAAAAAATGAAATAGTGTAGCCTGGTCAAAGATTCCCTAGACATTCGCTATTGAAAATACCCTAGACATCTATTGTGTACCCCAAGGTGTTAAACGTGAGGTGTTATTACAACCATCGCTGGTACACGGAGTGCATACAACAATTAATCATGTTGCAAACCAACATTCAATTTTGGTGGTCCTCTCTGCCCACGCATCAGGAAATATGCCTCCCACCAGCCCATGGGAAGCATTGCAGCAATTGATGTTGATGCCAGCCAGTGTTCAATCTTGGCAACATTTTGTACCCACATGGCAGAAAATCTATCACCCTTTTCCCACGGCATGCCAATAACCGCCTCCATTGCTTTTCAATGTTTGTTTGTGCCTGCTTACAATGTGTTTCATAAGGTGTAGAATATCAGGTGTAATTATAACCATCCCCACAATATGGATACCATACAACAATTAATATTAGTGCCACAATGGCTTGCTCCTGTACAAATGTTGCACATGAAGAATGCAAACTTATCAAAAATTGAGAGAAACTAGCCTTTCCAATAACACCCTATCAAAAATTGAAATACCATACCCTCTTTAGCAACACCCTATCGAAAATAAAACAAGATAGCCTAAGCCAGAGAATAGTAAGTAACAATTCATAATGGAATCAAACATAAATTGTGTTGGTGATTTTTCCAGCAAAACCGAACAATTCTCTAAGAAGTAGCCAACTCCTATGATGAAGAACCGTTAGGTTAATGGCCAACACAACAAGCATAGGATTTTAAAGTCTATACTCCTTCACTTCAAGCTTTGTGAAACCTAGGAGGGTAATCCCAATTGCATTTTCATGCAATATAATCAATTAGTAACACATTTATACACAGATTAATTCCTATTTATGGAAGATAAAATCAATTTCACTGAAGATTTGGCAGATTTTCAAATGAAGGATTAGCTATCTACTAGGAATTGAGGTTAATTCCACTTCTACCACCCTTGGAGAGATTTCTTTTAATTTGAGTATTATCTTCTCATAAGTCTAGGGACATGAACATTATTTGTTCATCTTATGCAATATTTTCTGACAAAATGACCATTGTATCATCAATTGGAGCAACAGAGTCAAGTACACAAGAGGATCAGTAATTTACAAATTACTCATTCAAGGAAGAAACAAACTATTTTCGTATTGCTTTGCATTTATGAAAACTCACTGTGCAAGAAACATTCACTTCTTAGCAATCCTAAACCATTCCTTACAAAGTTTATAACCCTATTCAAGCATTTTAATTAATTCCTTGAATTAAAGCTGAAAATGGAGTAATATATTCAAATGAAATTTTTGAAGACAAATGATAACACCATTAGTATTTATCATTCATAACTTTATAATGAACATACATAGGAGAGTATCGGCTTCTTGACTGATATTTGTTTTGATATCAATAATTTCTATAAAACTCATTTAAGATCGTTACATACATGACTTCTTATCCAAGACAAACTTCTGGCCTACTTCAACATTATATTCTAAGTGCCCTTTTTTTTAAACTTAGCTTTTACCCAGAACCCTATTTAGACTTTAGAATTTGACTTCTGTAATAAGCCCTAAAATCCCTTTTATAGGATAAGGGAGCAACAAGCATCAGGCTTAATTAAATTTACATTTCATTTAATTTGTACCAGAATTCAAGATATTCCTAGTTTGTCACATGCAATCATTTGAGGAAAATGGAAGAGTAAAAGATTGCATTCCACATTCCCTAAATGAAGACATGCCAGCTCCTCAAAAGGTAGAGTTTGTTGTAACCATGTTGAATCCTCATCCTTGTTGACCAAAGAATATTCTCCAATAGCAGCTCCAACACAAACCTGTATATCGTTTGGATACAATATGCGCACCGCCAAGGTTAGCTAGTCTGGAACTTCTTCTACATACTAGCCCGAAAACATTCCACCTCAGCACATGAAATAAGAAATCACATGAGTGTTGAATAGGACAATCCTAACAGAAAGGGCATGGTTTCATCAAAAACAAAAATAGGGCGCAATCATCACTCTGAGTCATCAACCTCAAAGGGTATTCGCCCATGTTTTGCTCATGGTGGGACTAGAGAAACTGTCACCACCTCTTCGTCAAGATTCCTCGATAGTACCAGGGAGAGGGCATAATAATCACCCTCTGATTCAGTGTCACCCTCACTGTTTGAAGGGTTATTAGAAACCTCACATGGAAAATTGCATTCCTTCGAATAGGCCTTACAATGGTCACTCTCTATCCTTGGCTTCTTTTTATATTTCACCATCCTCTTCTCTCTGTGTTTTACTAATTCTTCTGAAACTATCTGCTCTCTTGGATGGTAATTTTCCTTGGTACTATACTCCTTGAATTTCTTGAATCCTACTCTTCCTTTTGGCATATCAAGAGCTCCATGTATTCCACTTTTATTCTCAATGCCTCCCTTAAGCTCAAAGAAACTCAACCCCTCAGACTCTCAAATCATCATGACAGACCTACTTGCCTAGAATGTCTACACACTTCTCAAGAGAATTCAATTCCCACACTCTTCTTTATCAGCCTTCAACCCTCATTCATTGAAAAAATAATTATGACATGGAAGATCAATCAAGTAATCTGCATTAAATAGGCAATTTGAAGCATGCAAGATTAATGACTCGAAATATCCTTACGCAAGCAAGTTGATAACTTACAACTCAAGATTGAATCTAAGTCGTTGCTTTTAAAGCACTTAAAACTTCATCCATGGTGATATGAGCCTTTTGTTTTTTATGTCCTTAGCAACTTTCTCATAGAAAACAACGATGCCAGCTCAAGTGTTGTGATCTATCAATCAGCATGTATCACCAACCTAATTTGTGCTTTTATTAATATCAGCGAAGTACATAAGACTAGTTTTTCTTAGAGGAAAACTTTCTTTATACACTTCATCACTTCATCACTGATCCTAAATTTTGATGAAACTATTTATGTGGTGATTCTCAATCCATTGGATTATCCTACTTTAAAACTTTATCAATGGTTCTTTAGTCTTTTCGCTGCTTTCCATTTGCTTTATGCTAAATCTTTAGGATTTTTCCATGTAGCGTGTTCCATGCAGTGACCATTGCTTATCGCTGATCTACTTTGTCTTTGCCCCACTCTATCAACGATGTAGACATCCTAATGATGGTCTTTAGCCCCTAGTTCTATGGCCTGATCATTGGTCACACTTATCCTCCTGTCACGCATCGTTAATTCAAACCTTGTACTAAGGATTCTATCTACGACAAGAGATGTTGTGATAGCCCAGAATTGGACACATACAACCTGCATGAAACAAACATCACAAAAGACATCGCTCATATGATCATATCACATTAGCGAAAGAAAAATCCTTTAGAGAACATCCATCACTTATCGCCAATTTAGAACTCAAGTTCTAAAACAAATTTGCAATGAGCAATGAAGTTATAACATATGGCCTTATTTCATGGCTAATTCTCCTCATATATTTTGTAAGAAATTAGCGATGAGAAGATTTACAATTTTTGTAATGTCGTGTATCATTGATGTGAGACTTTACATTCAAGACATACCCGCGATCAAGCAATATACAGGAGGAAATCACATCACATCGCTCATCCCTATTCCAAGTTTATCTTTTTATGGCCATCCACGATGAATGATAAGAACATAAAGACAAAAGTATCACTCATCGCTATTACAATTTTGAAAGCTTAAAAGCCATTAGCAATGAGAGATATTAAAGGGAAAACATCAATCCATTGCTCGTCGCTCGTCGCTAATTCAAAGTATGAACCAATGAATAAATCAGCCATGAGCGATATAGATATGAAGGCCATCAGGACATAAGTGGGAACCTTTTAAGCACATGCTTATTAGTCATTTTTAATGAAGGGGAATCCCTAGGATAATAATTAACTCGAAAACTTATAAGTTACAAAATGCAAAGGATGTAAGGGCCCAAAGATCCTTACTCAATTTTATAAAATAGAAAGGTCTGAACCTAGGCTAGAAGGACCGGTTACCAGGTGACAATGAATGACTAAAGATGCATTAAAATAACTGGCAACGGGTAATAGGGAGTCAATGGCCCAATAGAACACTGTAAGATTTTGTAGATATCAACCCTATATCCAAATGCAATAAGGGTTTTAACATGGAACAAGGAATTTTTTTTTGAGGGTTCCATCAAATTGTATAACAAAAAGAAATAAATAGGAAAAAGGCTTCAATGTTGTATATAACAGTTAATATAAAGTATATCATTTGAAGTATGCCCTGTTAAAGTTCAAACAAATAACTATTTTCAGAAAATAATAAACATTGGGAAGAGTACATATGTAAATTCCTCACATCTACTTTTACATGCATACAAATCTACACACAGGAAAATTTAATATTGTCTCATCTATGGCTTCCGTTTTGTGCAAATGGTTGCAATATATTAAAATAGTCTATTTTTTTTCCATAACGCAATGTTAATTGTTGTTCTCTACCTTTAGCTATATACTTTCATTTGCAATGCATAATAAAATAGTTAATATTATAGAGTTAGTCTTGTTATCCAGAAGCCATTCTTGACTTTCATACCAACTGATTTCATTTCAACTATCAACATAAATAGATACATATACAATATTAGATGCAGCAAACAGTATTATGAAATAGTCATAATCAACGATGGGCAATGGAATCTAACACAATGTGTATAAGATTAACTATTTTATTCCATTGCTATCATAACCTAAAACATAAACCCTCGAGAAAGAGCATACATTGTCCAACACTTTCATCAATGGTGAAACCAATCTTTCTTGACACACTTAAGATACAGGCTATTAATGCCACAAGTCCTTCTTGATTCTAGGAGAAATAATAACTAAAAAGCTTATGTGAAGATGGTTGGAGGTTATTTTGGTTTCTTTGCATTGGGTGATGGTTTCAAAATGAATACATGCAATCCATAGATCAAACAATATTGATATTAACAAACAATACAACCTTTTCTAAACAACACCTTATCTGAAATTGAAACAATATAGCCTTCTCAACAAAACCTTTTTGAAAATGATACAATGTAGGTTAGGCTAGAGTATAACAATGAAGAATTCCTTATGGAAATCAACATAAACTATACAGTGTTCACTATTTTTTAGCATTGTAACCATGGTGACAAAATGAAGGGCATGAATTAGAAATTCGTTCCTACCCCATGTGTAGACATGTATGTATGTCACAGTGGATGCAAATAACATTGATACATAGTCATTGCTATGTTAATTTATGTTGGGACATTCTTGAAATGACAAGTTGTATTTTTGTTGTTATATGGAACATTGATGCCACCATTGATCGCACTGATGGACAATGTATGTTCTAGGTTGGTTGTCTTAGGGGAACATAGATTGTTTTTGAAATCATTTATGAAGAGTTATGTAAATGTGCCTTTTTTATATTATTTGTTTTCGGTCATATTCTAAATGTCCCGACAAAAAATTTGAAATGTAAAAAAGTTTGTAATTTAAAAATTGGGAACAAAGCTCGTTAGCCTTTCTTGGTTTAATTGAATCTTTGGTTGGGGTGATCCCACAATAGTGGTTTACAATTTTTGGCCAAACTGGACACTGAAATAATTTTTTCTAACTAAATCTTCACTTTCGGGCACCTATAGCGGCTAAACCGTGAGGAATTTGAAGATGATGCAAACTAGAGTTTCGTGAAATTTTGTCTGTATATTCTAAATATATTTTTTTCAATTTTTTTGGAATCAGATTGCACCTCTTTTTCCATCTCCCTTGAAAACTAGTTTTTTTTCAGAAAACAACATTTTTAAGGAGTGATGCTCACCGTATAACGCACAACTTTTTTTCCATGAAAGATAAAATTATAATTCTTTCGAATTTAGATTTGTAACTTCAATATATAGTGCTTCCACTTGGTTAGATAGTGTTTTATTGAATATTTTTTCCTTAATCAAGTTTTGAAGTCAAACCAATTACAATTCATACATAGGTAGACCATATAACACATAACTTTTTTTGTATGTATCCAAATTCAAAAAAAAAAAAAAAGGGTTGGATCAAGGACTTAAATATCCGGTGCACTCCTATTTAAAAAAAAAAAAAAATTGATAATCTTCTATTTTTCCACATGCTTGAGAACAAGAGCTTGATTTTTGGTGAAAAACCTACATTCACAAGAAATAAAAAATAAATATAATAATTAAAACTAAATTTATTTAAAATTATACTTTTTTGGGAAGCTTATAATAAGGACTACATACTTACAAAAAATAAATTTTAAATGAATTCATTTGATCCCCCAAAAGGTAAATCAAAAGTGATTTTTTATCAACATTTTGATAGGTGTAAAGGAGACTTCGTTATAGGTATGGTTTAAAACTAGCCGAGTTCTATCCAAGGGGGTTCGATCTAAGGTAGTTTGATCAAACCCTCTTCAATTGGAATGATTTAAATGAAAATTTTTAAGGCTTAAATCATTATATTTTCTAAAAATATGTGATTTCAGCAAAAATTAGAATCTCCCAAAAATTGTAAACCAGCTTTGTGGGATCACCCATTGTCGTGTTGTTGTCGTGATAGAGCTTGTGGCCAGTCACATGCGTTGCAGCTCTGTCTTTTTCAAAGAGCAGCCCCAGCAATGTCAGTAGACTCTAGCTCTCCCCAGGTTGATCGACAACCCTCCGACACCGATCCCATAAGTTTGTTCCTTGATTTTTTTTGTTTCTGACACTTGTATTGGTTGTTTTCCATGTGCATTTAGCAAAATGAAAACATGCTTTGCTTGCATTTGCATCCCTTCTGGTGTATAGTCTGACTTATTTATATTTGAGGTATTTATGTGGCCTTCACATTTTTGTTTCCTGGCTATTTGGGAGCAATCTATCTGTAGCTATTTGTGTGTCTTCCATTTTAGTGGCCTTGCATATAACTTTTTTTTTTGTAATATTTCCTATGGAACGTCCAGTGATAATTATAGACTTGTTTATAGGCGTTATTGCATTTAATGCTATATATATATATATATATATGTACTTGCATTGTGAAGTATAGATGTGGGTGACTATGTACGTTGTGCAGTTGAAAGTGTAGCTCTACGCTAAACAATGTCTAGCTGAAAATAATCTAAAGTTTTGAATTACTGAGTTGAGTTTTCAATGCAACCTATTATTCCGCCCGTCGGTAAAATATGCAGCCCATACATAAAGTAATGTTGCTCCCACAAGCTGTGTCAAGTGATGTTTATTTCATTTTCCTAGGTAACAAGCATATGTGCCTAGATTTAAACTTATCTATATTTTTTCTTGCATCTATTGATAGGTTCATGTTGGAAAAATTATTTTCTAGGTCTTTGTTGAAATCATGATTGTCTCATTGAAGGCTTTTGTTTTGTGTTGATGGTTGCAACACTATACAATTTATGTTGTTTTCTACAAGGAATTGTTGACTACTATTCTATAGCTTCTCAGTCTATGCCAGCCGCCTCGGCCACCTTTTACATGGCCGCTGAAAGTTTTGTGATACGGGGAGGGATGCTAGTTGGCTAGGAGACTGTCGATTTCAATTGTACTCTGCAAGGCGTTGTTGGTTGTCATGCTCTAACTTTGGTTATAAGCTAGGGCTACAGACTTGCAATCAACAATGCCTTTTTGTAAATGGCATAGACTGTTCAATTGCTTTGGTGACTTCAGAATGCTAAATATTTTTGTGTGCATATATGTCGACTATTATATTGCTTATTATATGTGTTTATGTGGACTGTTTGATTACTTTGCAACTTTCACCACTACATGGAAACCATAAATTAAATAATGTGTTAGAAGTTATTTAACAACAATCAAGAATGCATATATATCTACATCTAACATCATATTTATATATACTTTTGTTTTTGAGCTGCATATATATACATTGCATGCATTGGATTCATGTGTAGCATTTTGTTGCTTGCAAGTATATAAGCACAAAAAAATATGTGTTTGTTTTCTTGCATTTTGTTTCTTTTTTGCTTTGTCCAAATATGTATGTATGTGAAATTAGATGTAGGCAACATTGATATATACTCCTCACCATGTTTATTGTTTGGAGAATTCTCATGGAAACGTTGTTTCATGTATGGGCTCCATATATTGGGGATGGTTGCAATAATAGCTTGGATTTAAAACTTACCAAAGTAATTGACTAGAAGTAATAAAAAACTCTACATATACACTTAGAAAGGGAAATCTATACACACATATATGTATCCAAAGCTATGTTTGGACAATACCCATACCCAGTACATGCAAATCATAGATGAAATAATAGTTTTTCCAACTATTCAACAACAATCAACAATGTGTATATATGTGTAGTTAACTTTCAAGACATATATATTGATGTGGAATTTGTTTTACAACTCCAAAAACATCAATTCCATGTGTTGAATGTATATGTACGAATGTTTTGCTTGGAGATATGTGCATGGAAAAAAATTATGTCTCTCTTTTGTAGTCTTCTATTCCTCTTTTTTCCACTATAGATATGTGTGTATGTAAAATTAGATGTAGACAACATTCGTATATATTTGTTGCTCTGCTTATTCTTTTCATAAGATAGGGTGGAAAACAAGCCTTCTTTTGTTCTTGCTCATTTTAGTTAGCCCATGTACAGATATGTATGTTTGTGAAATTAGAGACCCACATCATTCATCCCTGTTTGCAGACATCTATGTGAAATCAAATGCAAACAACATTCATATATACTGCTTGATATGCTTATTCTTTTCAAAGTTACTTACGATTTCTATTTGTTCTATTGTTCCTATCCAGTAGGAATGGTTGCAAAGTGATAAAATAGTACATGTTCTTCACAATGGGTTATTGTTGGCTATTTTTGTATGATTTCAAAGGTAGTTGTTATTTGTCTAGGCCTCAATAGCAATTTTATCAATGTTCCATCTCACACTTGATATATAGCATTCCATTGTAAAAAACCCTTATTGAGGTCTAGACAGGTAACAACTATGCTTCAACAAGAACATTGACTATTTTATTACTTTGCAAACATTGCGACCGCATGAGAACCATACACCAATTAGGCCTAATGCGAACCAATGTTTAATTTTGCTGACCTTCTTTATTGACGCACCAAATGCTTTCAATTTAAAAATTAAGAAATATCCACCAGCTTTATTGAAGGCTCAAAAGATAGGAAGGCTGGCAAAAATTCTGACCAAAGTTCACACAAATAGGGGGTAACCACCCATCGTGCATGTGAGTTGTTACACTTCATGAACGGTGGCATAAATATTGCATCTGGCACTTGTAATAGAGCTTTCCATTTAGAAAATGTAGCAATAGAATAAACATAGGGATCAGTGTGTATGAATATTATTTGCACCCACTATAACATATATATGTATCTGCATATAGGGAAAATATATTGTCCACCATTGTAATTAATGGTGGCATCAAACAAAATATCACAGTAAGAAACCTATGCCCAGTTGCCAATCGAAACAAACATAAACTGGATAAGATTAACTATTTCACTCTGTTGCAACCATAACCACACAACAAATGCCATAAATCAGCCACCCTTGGTTTGAACATCAACCCAGAAGCGGAAACCTACAAAACACAAAAATACATAGTTACAAACTGATGGAAAGCCATAGCCACAAAATGCGAACCTTGAAGAGAGACGCACAAAAAATTGACAGTAACAAACCCATACAAAAATATACTCTTTTGTTAATAGAACCTCATCAAAAATTGAAACAATACAGCCTTCTCAACAACACCTTCTCTAAAATGAAACAATATAGCTAGAGCAAGAGAACAATAATCAACAATGCCCAATGGAATATAACATAAAGTGTATAAGATTAACTATTTTATTCCATTGCAACCATAACCACAAAGTAGAAGCCATAAATCAAACAATATTGGTTTGAACACTGACCTAGGTGGAGAAACCCACAAAACACAAAAAATCACTGTTAGAAACCCATGCAAAACCAAAGCCACGAAACGCAAACCTTGAACCAAACAATAGTCTTTATCACAAACAATATAGGCTTTTCTCAACAGCACCTTATCGAAATTTGAAGCAACAAACAATACCTTATTGCAAATAAAACAATATAGTCTACTAAAACCCATGGACCACAAGTGTAACAATATGGCAAATGGTTTTCTTGATATGCACCTCTTCTTGCTTGGTTAAAGCAAACCTCTTTCGGCTAGCTTTTTCCACACTGCCTTATTTCTCCAGTCCTACAACCATAGCCAGAACATGAAAACCATAAACTAAAACCCACAAAAGTTCACAATATTGAATCCATGCAAAACCATACACACAAATTGTGAACCATATATGAGCTAATACTTTGTTTTTAGAAACTATATAGTATTTTTTGAACAACAGCTAATCAAAATTTGAAACAATCAATAGTACCTTGTCGCAAATCAGACAATATGGCCTGGCACAGACTGCAAACCATAAATAAAATACTATTGCTAAGGGTTTTCCCAACATACACCTCTTCCCACTTGCTTGAAACACACCTCTTCTCGCTAGCTTTCCTACACAAAAATGGGCAAAATATTATCATAGGTGACACTTTTCTTTTGCTTTGCAACCATCGCCCCATGCAAAAAACACAAAATAACCTCTACCCACCTTCGTAAAAGTTGCACAAAGCTTGATTGAGCTAGCAACCTCACAGAAGCTTACCTTCCTTGCTAACGGATTTGATAGCACGTATAGCAACATAACGACACCAAACAATGCCTTATCAAAAATTCCCCAGACATTTGTTTTGTTCCTCGAAGCGTTAAATGACAGGTGTTATTACACCCATTGCTAGTACATGCAAACCATACAATAATTGATGTTGATGGGAACCAGCATTCAATTCTAGCGGCATTCTCTATCCATGTTGTGTGAAATGCGCCATTCTATTCCCAAGGTATCTAACAACCACCTCCACCATCTTTTACATGGCCACCGATAGGCTAGAAATATATATCTATATATATGTATATATGTATATACATATACATATACATATACATAAATAGATATATATATATACATACTAACTTAAGAAATATATATATCTATATATGTATATGTATATATAGATATACATATACATATACATATATATATATAAATAAAGTAGCATAAGCCAGAGAACAATAATTAACAATGTTTGATGGAGTGAAACATAAAACCCATGCAGAACAATAGCCACAGAATGCCAACCATAAATGAAACAATATTGCTTTTAACAAACAATATAGTCTTTTGAGAACAATGCCTTGAGGAAAATTCAAACAATACAACCTTTTTAACTACACTTTATTGAAAATTAGACAATATACGCCAAACTAGACAGCAACAATCAACAAAGCCTGAATAGTATTAACAATGTAATTCCTTTTCAGGCATAGCTACAAAGCTGAAGGAATAAACAAAATCCCACACACAAAAAAAAAAATTGCAATGGCAAGGCCATGTGAAATTATATTGTTTTTCCTCAACAGAACCTGATAGAAAATTAAAACAATATGGGATTCTCAACAACATCTTTTTCAAAAAAAGATAGCATAGCCTAAGGTAGAGAACAGTAATCAACAATACCTAGTGTAATAAAAAATAAACTGTATAACATTAACTATTTTACTCCATTGCAACCATAGCCACAAAACAGATGCCATAAATCAAACAATATTTGTTTCAACGGCGAGCCAAATGGATAAAGCCATCAAACACAAAGATTCACAGTAACATACCCTTGCAAAACGATAGCCATAAAACGTGGACCATAGATTAAACAATATTTGTTTTTACAAAGAATATAGTCTTTTCTCAACATTAGCTTATCAAAATTTGAAACAATCAAGAGTGCATTAATAGAGATCAAGCAATATAGCCTGCAACAACCTACGAACCACAAGTGAAACAATATTCCAAAGGGTTCTCCCAATATGCATGGCTTTGTGCTTCCTTTGCATACGTAGATATCTGTACATATGGCACATGCATTCTACATCACTCTGATTATTAGTGCCATTGCCAAAACTTTTGTATTGGTTTTGGAGTCATTGGCCCATGCAAAAAATAGAAAATATGTTGTAGCCACCTTCAGAGAAACTTCACAACAGGCAGTTGGACTTGCACCTTCACAGAAGCTCATCCTCTTGGCATCAAGATTTACTGTTCTATTGTGTTTGTGTAGTGGCAATGGTTGTGACAACACTTGCTATTCAAAAACTTGAGCAGAGATAGCAAAACTCTTTGCAATTTTCAATAAGGAATTGTTGGGTGTTCTTATGTGGCTTTACCTCCTTTCACAGCTATGAGCCAAGATTGCGAGCTTCTTTGAAGGTTGAAGTCCAACTGGCCTTTCCAACAATATCACTGTGTATCTATATGTATAAGTTTCCATTCATCTATATATCTATATTGTCTACATCTAATTCCATGCACATACATTTCTACATGTACTCTTTTAGTTTGTGTACTTCCAAAAAACAAATTCTTACATATGCATCCAATGCATGATGTTGGATTCTACTTTTTGGCGTATTAGTTGGATTGTATTTGTTGGCATATTTGTTAAGCGTACCTTTTAGGTTCTTATTTCTTGTAGCCTCACAAAAGGAGTTGTTGCAATGATAGGATGTATGTTATGTGTGATGAGAAATATTGCTTCCACCATTGATAAAAGTGATGGAAAATCTATGTTCTTTCTCTAGGGTTTGGTGAGAGCCAATGGGGCTCCATGACCCAATATGGTAGGGTGGAGAGTAGGCCTTGTTTTGTTGTTTTTCATTTCATATTTGCTAGTCGTTGTTTAGCTATGTTGTGGGTGTTTGTGGACATGGTTATATGCATGTATACATTTTGAGTATGCATATACGTAAATCAAAAAACAATCCACCACCTTTTCCCCAGCGCTAGAGAGCTAAAAAACTGGGAAGGCTGACGAAAATTCCAACCAAAGTTTACCAAAACAAAATAGCGGCTCACCACCTTTCTCTTGGCACTAGAAAACTCTAAAATTGATGCATATGTATATTTGTATGTATATATGCGTGTGCACTCAAAAAAATGTGTTCCCAATATGGTAGGGTGGACAGTACATCTTGTTTTGTTTTGTTTGGGTGTTTGCAAGCATATTTATGTCTTCATTGCAATATATGTATATGTAAATGTATATGTATATGTATATGTATATGTGTATGTATATATGCATGTGCAATGGAAAACATAAAGTTTTAATAGATGGAGACTGGAACAAATGAAGGCACGATGCACAACCATAGGAGCACCAGCGTTACACTCTTCTTTAAAGTGTACATTGTACCTTCCATTCATTACACTCTCCATTGAAAACATTTCATATGTATAGCTACATTTGCAAATACATTTACATATGTGTATGCTTTGGTTGTTGTCGACAGATCACTATTGGGGAAAGTATTTGTGAATGTGCATGTTTCTAATTTTTTAATTTTTTACTTTTGCACCATGTTTTATAGTTACGACTAGCAAATTGCTAGATATGCATCTAATGCATATTGTTGATTGTGATGTCTTAGTAATAACTGTTAGTGTGAAAGGTTCTATATCAAGCATAGTAAGTAGCATTGGTTTCGCCATTGATCATACTGGTGGGTAATGTATGTTCTTGGTCAGGGGTTTGGTGAGACCCCATGTGGCTCCATGGCCCACTATGGTATGGTGGAGAGCAAGTATTTCTTTGGTCTGCTTCATTTTGTGTTACATGTCTATTGATTTGTTGCATTGTTGCTTTTTTAGCTGGCGTACACATCCTTTTATATTTCCAAGTAGCAAAACCCGTGAATTGTTGATCTGGTGTTTGCAAACACATTCTTGTCTTCATTGTACTATGTATATGTATATGTATATGTATATGTGCATGTGAAATAAAAAACGTGAAGTTATTTTAGATGGAGAGTGTCATGAAGGAAGGGACGATGCATGACCATAGGCAGCAGCAACAGTGCACTCTTCTTTAAAGAGTGCATTGTACCTTCCATTCATGACACGCTCCATTGAAAACAGATTGCATATGCATATATACATTTGCAGACATATTTCCATAAATGTTTACTTTGGTTATTGTCAATAAGTGACTATAGGGAAGAGTATTTATCTACATGTGGGTTTCTTATTTTCTAATTTTTCCCTTCCCTGCACCATGGTTTTATATTTGCAAGTAGGAAATATGTATATATGCATGCAATGTATAATTTCAATTGTGATGCCTTGGGTATTATCCCTTCTAGGCTCGAAAAAATAACTGTTCAAATGAAAGGTGCTATATTGGGAGTAATAAGCAACATTCATTTCATGATTGATCACAGGGCAAAAATTTATGGACACACTTGAGCTCATACCATTGACGAGACTTCTTTTTCAGAAAAAGTATTTTAGTATTAAACTATGTATCATTATACTTGACAATTTACTAGTATATGCGACATGGTTTAACACTAAAAATGCTTTGCTGAAAATAAGTCTTGTCAATGCATAGTGTTACCATTAATTCCTATCCATAGGAAAATTTAGTATTGCAATCAATGCATTTGATTTTGAATTAGCCACTTGTCCAATGAGATTGTTCACAAGGCTTCATGACCCTATATGCTGGGGTGGAAGCCAAGCATTCCTTTCGTCTGTTTCATTTTGTATTAGCTATTTGTTCATTGGTCGCATTCTTGTTCTTTTAGTTGGATTTTGAAAGCACTTTTAAATACAATGCATATGGATACATACATTTATGTATACATATACATATATGTATGCTTTGGTTGTTTTCCATAAAGCATTATTGAAAGAAAAAAATTGTGCCATGTGTGCGTTTTCCCTTCTTTGTGCATGGCTTTATTACTATGGATTGCTCTGTTTTGTGAGTCTTCCATCTAGACCACTGTTCAAACCAATATTGTTTCCTTTATGGCTTGCATATTGTGTTAATGGTTCGAACAAAGTAAAATAGTTCATGTTAATAGTTTATATTTCTTTCCATAGGTTATTATTGAGTGTTGATATCTGCCTTTGGCTACTTTGTTGCATATTCAATTAGCTTGACCGCTTTAGTTATGCCATTGCCCTTTAACTTGGTTTTTGCAACCATTTTATTATTTCCTTAATATTATTACTGTAGGCTTCACAGCCTTCTTCAAGTTCTAATGCTACATCGAGTGTGGATCATAAAAAGGCAATAAAATGCCAAAGAAACTAGCTTTATTATGCACACCACAAAGACCATATTTGTGCAGGTTGGTGAGCCAAGTACTTGCAACAAAGATGTGCTCTAGAACCACCTAGCTTAGTGCCACATGCCCAACTAGGGACACCGCCATTGCAAGTAAGCTCGTCGGTAAGAATTGCTCGTTGTTGCACCCCTCTCAACTCCCACCCCTTCGTAGCTACAACACAACCATCACAGTGAATCTGCCCCCACAATACCTGGTTGTATACCATTGCAAACCCTTGCCAGGCATGCCTTGCCATCTGCATCATCAGAAACCCACCACTCAAGCAACATGTTTGGTGAAACTTTCTGCATTGCTATGCAGTCCTTCCGTCGGTGCATTGATGCTTTGTTTGAATTGAAAATTTATTTTATTTGCAATGAGAGCTATGTTAGCATGAGAGTCTAAGCATGCAGCACTGGCATTGTGTGTTTTCATTGTGCTTCTAAAAAAGTTGTCCATAGATTTAGCCTAACAAAAAATAGATCCAGGGCCACAACCATCCATCCTTGCAAAGCTTACTCAAGTCGAAGAAATGCTTATAGCCAGAGTTGCTCCAGTTTTGCAAGTAATCCATGATAGAGGAGGCCAATACAAATATAGTGGACATACTATAAGCTTCCCACAAGACATCACGGCCATTGCAACTTTGTTGTCACATCGTCTACATGATCTTGAAGTCATGATTGTGCAAAGAATTGGCATTTAGGGGACAAACTATGATTGCTATGTTGACAAACATAATGTCATGGCTGCATTAATATATAAAATTGAGAATGACCCATACTATATAGTGATGTTGCAATAGATTGTGATGCTTTAAATTTTTTGTCTTCTACAAGTACTGACATCTCTGATCTTCTGCACATAATGGAAGAACCGAGGCATAACCCAATTAAACCAATGGCAACTATAGAAAGTGTTGTTGATGAGGGAGTTGACCTTCAGTACTCGTCATAATTTATTCCATTGATGCCCAACCCTCCTCGAGAATTGTAGGAAATTAGAGATTCCTTACAAATTAAAGACACTAGTCAAAATACCTTGCGTTGGCCTGAAATAAATTCTAGTCGTATCAATGAATATAATACAGAAGGGTTATTAAGCATTGCTTTTCCAATCTTGTTCCCCACTGACATGGCAATGCCCCTACAATCGAGAACCATACAAATTCACTTACATGAATATGCCTTGCACTTGATGAGATACTACGATAATAGATTTGGGAGGAATGTTAGATTTAGATATTACCTTTATAATTTGATAATGAGACATCGAAGCCAACAATCAACATCAGTTTTTATGAAAAAAAACTTGGAGGAAAGAATCATGAAGTCTGTTATTGCTTTGCGACAATTTCTTCAAAAGACACCAGATACCCAAATAGCAAACCGGCTTGTTCACTTTGGTGCATCCTTGTGAGGAACACGCTCATATTGGGCCAAGTGCTGACAAGAGCTTGCAACAATGATCCACCAGCTTGGTACACCAACTCTTTTCTTCACTTTGAGCTTTGCAGATACAAAATGGCCTAATCTACATAGGGTGATTGAACCTCATGCCCATTTGGATTTTCCATGCTCCTGGAGATGCTTCACAAAGAACGTTGTACATAACCCACACATAACAACCTTGTACATGCACTTGTGATTCACCATTTTCCATGAAGAGGTTATTGAAATACTTTTCCACTCAAAGGACTATTGGTATAGGTATGAGTGGCAACATCGCAGGTCAGCACATGTACACGGTTTCTTGTGGCTCCCAAATGCCCCAAACACGGACATGCTTGATTGGTCCAACCCACATGAGCTTTAGCTAGCAAAAAAATTCTTTGATCGCTATGTTTCAGCATGGAACCCTCATCTCCCGGAGTAGCTAATATCAAGGATCCACCACTCAGCTTTGGAGGACCCATGCTTGCTTAATACTACACAAATTTCTTCCATGGATCCAATGGTGGAATATGAACAGTTGTTGAACACGGTGCAAAGGCATACCAAGTGCACTCAATACACCTGCCTTAGGAAAAAAGGCCACCAATTATAATGTCGCTACAAAGGTCCATGGAATACACAACCATCTTCGACATTGGGAATTGACAGTGAATTGAACAAATTGTATAAACCAACGAGAAATGATGAGCATGTTAATATCCACAACCCTGAGATTCTTGTAATTTGGAAAGCAAATTTTGATTTCCAGCCAGTATTTTCTAGACAAATTATACTAAACTACATTTCCAAATATGCATCAAAGTCTGAGAAAAAATATGAAAGTTACATTGATATCTTGTAGAGGCTTGCAAATACAAATTCATCTGGGGATAAAGCATTGCTTGTCTACCAAAAATTCATGATGAATTTGGTTGTTGATCATGACATTGGTGCACAAGAAACATGCCATATGCTGCAAAAGTTGCCCCTTGTCATCTCAAGTCGACATTTCTTATCTTTGAACGTTAGCAAGCAAACATTTCATCATTTGAAAATAGTTGATAGTGGTGACGAGCTTGCCAGTGGTTATATTCATTCCTACATGCAAAGACCAGCTGAAATGGAGACAATATCCCTTATTCATTCTGCACAAATTTATACATATTAGAAAAATCGCAAAGGTGTAGCTTGGCATGCTCATCCACAACCTGCTATCATTATTGTTTACTCGCTTTTCAAGACCATCCCACCAGAACAAAGTGATGCCTTCAAAACATTTTGTTGGTCAGAATTGCTACTATACAAACCTTTTTGAAATGTTGAGGCTAACATAGGCCTTACAAGAGAAAGCATAACATGGAATTGGAGGCTATTTTATGTTGTTGGCTATGACACTTGGCATGTCAATAGACTTATTGTCCCCCTGCCAATGGGGAGGGTAGTGATAGTGATACTGATATTATGCAGTCTTCACTCCAAGCAGATGAATATGAATGGTATTTGCTCTCTCGACTTGGTGCCACAAAAAATATTTGTTTTGACCAACTGCAACTCTTGGGTAGATGGGACTTTGACCTACATTGCAGGTGGGACAACCACCATGTTCTAGAGAATCTTCATAGCATTGCTGAATAGTTTGTTTCAACAAGGAAATTGCATACAGCTAAAGAGACTCTTTGCTCATTTGCAATGCTTGCACTTTGCCATCAACTATCTCCTAGGAAAAAGCTTTCTTTGAATATCATTAAACAACACCATCTTGGCCCGTCTTCATCGCCATCACTACGTATGATCATTCAAGGAATTGCTAGAATAGGTAAATAATTCCTCATTGACAAGATATGGAGAGCACTAAATACATCGTTGAATAAGAAAATGAATCATTTGCTTGCTTTGGTGCCGACATGTGTTGCTACTTACAATATTTGTGCCTCCACAGTGCATACTACTCTCTGGATACCAATAAGAGATATGAATCCATTGAAAGTACAACCATTGACCATATTTCAAAAGGACTTCAAACATATTAAGTACATATTAATTGATGAAATGAGCTTCCTGGGCCCCAAGTTGTTGCTTAAAATAGATAGTCGATTGCGGCTAGCATTCCCTGGTAGACATATGTAGCCATTTGGTGGTGTCTCTATTATACTCATGGGTGACTTGGCACAACTGCCCCTTGTTATGGACAGACCTATCTATGGTTCTCGATCCATAGCGTTGGCACTTTAGCACACTTTTAATATTGTTGTCATGCTTGACACTGTCTTTCGCCAGCATGGGCAATCTGATTCACAACAACAGTTTTGTACGCTCCTTATGAATATTAGAAATTTCCAGGCATCCCTGTTTGATTGGAAAATTCTTATGAATCGAACAAAATCCTTGATTACATCTAAGCAAAACCAAGAGTTTGATGAGGCTATCCACTTATTCCCAAAAAATAGGTTGGTTGCTTTGCACAATAGGAAAATGCTACAACAGTTAAATGTTCCAATTGCAATTAGTGTTGTTGAATGTTCCCAAAAAAACACACTTGATTATGGCGATGATGAATAGCTTCAAGCAAATATATTGCTTTCAATTGGTCAACAAGTAATGTTGACAACAAATCTTTGTGTGGCAGCTGGTCTAGTTAATGGATCATTAGGTTTAATGAAGGCTATTGTATATGCTAGGGGTGCTAAAGCACCTCAACTGCCTGAATATGTTGTTGACTTCCAGAACTACATTGGTCTAGCATGGGATCAAGACAATCCAAGATTCATCCCGATTATCCCAATCACACGAGGTAGCCGAAGATAGCTCCTATTGACAATGGCCTAGGTGATAACAATCCATAAATCTCAAGGCTTCACACTAGAGAAAGCTACAATAGATATTGGAACTAAAGAAAGCAAAGGACTAACATTCACAACTCTCTCTCGTGTTAAATCAATAGCAGGAATACGCATAGATCCACATTTCTCTTTTGACATGTACTCTAGGCTACATTCCAACAAATACAATGGGCTTCGAATCAAAGAAGAGGATCACCTCCAAAAATTGTCTGCATTCCCATCATGATGAAATATTTTTGTTCTTCACAGTAACTATACCACTTCTCCTTTTCCTTTTCATTTCAATGCTTTCACAATACCCTTGATTCCTACTGTAGACGTCCAATTTTGATCACTTCCATATGATCAAATGCGTCTCCTTGATTCATCCGGTTGCTCATCCCCTCTGTCAATATTAATTAAGCCAGTTGTTTAATTAATACCCTGCATCTCGCACAAAGGTCCTAAAGTATTTAATTTGATACTTTACCCCTTTTCCTCCTCTAAATTAAATAAATATCCCCTTTTATTTAATTTAGTCATATTCCCCTTTTGAATTAAAATGCATTTTTAATTCATCTTTTCTCTCTCATGGTCACATCCTCCAACTTTTGCAAGTTGGTCCCTAATCCATTTTAATTACTTCATCCTCTTCTAATTAACTAGGGTTAGCATGTGCACACCCTTAATCATCATTAAGGTCACATCCTCCATAATTTCCCACTTGCCTCTAATCAGTCATTAGCCTATCTAACTGGGTACTTGCACAACCTTAATCATTTGATTAGCCTAACCAAATCCTCATCCTATTTATGGCACATGTCCTTGAGTCAACCTTATTAAAGGCTTTCTCCTTTTGGACAAGGCATCCCCCTTCCCCATGTGAATTTTTAATTCACCTTTTAATCCCCCAAGACACCTAAAAGGAATTTTTAATTCCTTCACTTCTCCCCACATGTCCTCTATTCATTCTTTATTCCTTCTCCCATCCCCATAAGGATATTTGAGGAATTTTTAATTCCCCACTTGTCCTCTCACCCACATGGGGACAAGGACCTCCTTTATGAGGAGATCTTGTCCAATCCCAAGGTACTTTGTACCCTTCTCCATGTCATGTCCTTTTCCTTCCACCTCATGTCCACTTCACCTTTTAGGGCTTTCTCACATGCCACATGTCAAGATGTGAGGGCTTGTGAGTTCTCAACTCACCTTAGCCCTACATCTTGGTATTTGGTGGATCAATCTCAACCGTCCATTTCCCCTAGGATTTCCCAAAAATCCTATAAATACCCCCTCTTTTCTCTCATTTTGGGGAGATCATTTTGTGTAGCCAAACTCTTGCAGTTTTGTTTCTCAATCCACACTTAGCTTTTCTCATGTTTCCAAGCATCATTTGCATCTCACATCACACATCTTGTGCCATCTAAGGAGCATACACATCCAAGATCGAAGGGCCAACCAAAGGATCGACTCAACGCAAGGTATAAAGTTCCATTTCGTGGCTTTGTCTTGTTTTGTTTCCAACTTAGGCTAATCTCGAAGTGTAGGTTGTTTTAAGTTGTTTATTTGCACTCTTTACTTGCGCTTGTTTTCTAACACCTATTTCGACCTATCACATTTCTGGCACGCCCGGTGGGACCACAAACGGGTCTCTTTCTTTCCGTTGCTATTTTTTGCATTTTTGCAGGTCCAGGTTGCAGAGTGGCGGACCTGTCCTCTTCCGGTGGCGGACTGGTCCTGGAGTGGCGGACCTGTCCAGGGGTGGCGGGCTCGTCCTGACAGAGTGGCAGACCTATCTTAGTGCAGTGGCGGGCCTGTCCCAGTTCATGGCGGACCTGTCCTAATTCAGGGCGGGCCTGTCCCATTCAGTGGCGGACTGTCCTAATTCAGTGGCGGGCTTGTCCCATTGAGTGGCGGACCTGTCCTAATTCAGTGGCGGGCCTGTCTTAATAGAGTGGCGGACCTGTCCTACAGAAGGTAAAAATTTCAAGTTTTCTCGAATTGTGTTTTGATAAAATAGGAACATAGCTTAATTAAAGAGGTGTCAATAAACCTTGCTTGGCGTGTTTGGGAAAGCTACTTGACGTATCCAATCCCCTTGCGCCATTTGGCGATCCTGGGTGACGAGAAATCGTAGCTCTCCAAGTCCTTTTCTGTCACCCTTTTTCAATTTCTTAGTGGGACCTGCTTGGGGATTTCATCACCCCAAGGGAAGATTCCAACCACGCGTACCGGCGGGGTATATAAAGGGGGGAGAGCGAAAGCTGTACCTCAATCCAACCACGTTGTAATTGGCGAAGCGTCGGGATGACGTGAAGAGTTGGTCCGAGCCTTTAGTATCTCACTAAGGTTCCCGACTCACGCTTGTAACGGGTTGGTGTTCACGGTTTGGGCCTCACGTACCGGGTGTATATCGAGGAATCCTTAGAAACCATGTGCATCCTAGAATAGAAGGCTTTGTTGACCATACCCCTTTCTACTAAATTTTAGGGTTGTGCTGTTTGAACTGTCTTTCTTGTGCAAAAACCAGTGATTGTCAATTTGGCCAAGTCTTTTTATGATTGCTACACTTTGGGTCCTTTGCCTTTTCCATCCATCAAAACATCAACCTTGAACTCATCCTTTGGCGGACTTGACCTTATCCTTTAGCAAACTTGTCCCAGTGCAGTGGCGGGCTTGTCCTGGTGCATTGGCGGACCTGTCCCAGTGCAGTGGCAGGCATGTCTTAGTGCAGTGGCAGACCTGTCCCATTTCAGTGGCGGGCCTGTCTTAGTTCAGTGGCGGACCTGTCCCATTTCAGGGGCGGGCTTGTCCTAAGTCCAGTGGCGGACCTGTCCTAATTCAGTGGCGGACCTGTCCCAGTCCAGTGGCGGACCTGTCCTAGTGCAGTGGCGGACCTGTCCTTTGATCACCCTATATCATCACTTTGCATGCATTGTCCCTCTATTTTGACCATCGATACGACCATTTAGCATCCGAAATAAGCTTTTGAACGTCCATTTCGAGCCTCCATCCCTTCATTTTAAAGGTCATTTATTCTGAACACTCTTCTACTTGTCTCGAGAGCCATACGTCTCCCCTAAGACGCTACCCATTCATCCTAATTCCATTTTTCATCTCCGATCCCCGTTGTTCCATATAAACCTCGTTGGAGTTTCCATCCAAGTTGACCTAGGTATTTATCCCTAATCGCAATCATCATAGCTGGCTTAGGATCGCTATCCGTCTTAAGTCAGTTATCCTTTTCGGCCCAATCAATCCGCTTCTATCTCAAGTTGGATTCGGTGTCGTTATCATACATCCACCTCTCAATCAATACCTAGTGTTACCAAGGATCCCTCTCAAACCCGGTTGTGGATCTCGGTCTTCGTCATACTTATCATCAATCCAACCCTAATCATCAGATTAATCCGATCCCTACACCATCAAACCTATTCGGATCAAAACCCGACATCCAGGTAAATCCAACATCTATCGATCAATCCAATCCGATCCCATCAAGCCAATCCACATCGACCTAATCAATCGTCATCCACTAATCTCCCATCAAAATCAGATCAATCTTGATCTTCATCATCTTGCATGCCCGTTCAAACTCGATCACAAGCAAAGAAAATGGCCGACCAACAAGCCCTAAATGCCCAATCGAACAACCCTCAAAATCCCATCAACACGGTCAACGTCACACCCGATCCTAACTATGGTGCTAATATCCCTCACGATCCCCACAATGGCACCTCATCGCAATCCAATGTGGATGGTCAAAACACATCACCCCCTGGGGAGGAAAACATGGCCGATCAACCCGAGCTCACGTTCGAAGAACACTTTAGCAACCCTGTCAATGCACAAATGACAGAACGCCTCTTCGAAAGACATGGGGACAAAATCTTGGCTCACTTGATTGACAAGGGTGTCAAGCTACCGTCAGGTGTCG
The DNA here is from genome assembly GCA_007258455.2 of Sequoia sempervirens. Taxonomy (NCBI): domain Eukaryota; kingdom Viridiplantae; phylum Streptophyta; class Pinopsida; order Cupressales; family Cupressaceae; genus Sequoia; species Sequoia sempervirens. The sequence continues at coordinate 24,124 of VDFB02384651.1, forward strand.
ACTTATCCAAGTATGGCACCTCAACATCCAACGTACCCCAAGGCTCACATGACATCCCTAGTAGCTCATATGCCCCCATAAAAGGTTGGCATCAACCCGAATTCGGCAACGCAGTCCTGTATCCCATTGGAAATCCCACGCATCCCACCATCTCGATCACGGGATCACCTCAAACCATTGATCCCAATGATCCCTATGCCTATGGCATGCCGCAAAACATCCCGCAACCACAACCATTAATGCTACCGGCAACGCCCCTTTCGAACCCGCCTCCTGTCAACACTAGGGGCAACCCTTTCGCTTCTTTGCATCCGCCTCAAGGAGCAACCAATCCTCCACCCTCATCATTCAATCCTCCACCATTGGCCCAATCCAACGTCCCTCCACCCTCATCATTCAATCCTCCACCATCGGCCCAATCCAACGTCCCTCCTCCATCTTCATTCAATCCTCCACCATCGGCCCAATCCAACGTCCCTCCTCCATCGTCATTCAATCCTCCACCACCAGCCCAATCCAACATTCCTCCATCGTCGTTCATGCCCCAACAACCAGCCCAATCCAACATTCCTCCATCGTCATTCATAGCTCAACAGCCGCCCCAATCTAACATCCCTCCATCATCATCGTACGCTCCCACTAGTGCTCAACAACCTCCCTCGCACAACATATCAATCGCACCTCCACTTCAACAACAACCGTTGGTCAATCCCCTATTCTCAGCACAACCGCCACAACATCAACCACAAGGAAATCAACCCCGGCCTTCAGCCCCCACCATATCTCCATTCCTTGCATCCATCTTACGCCCGCAAGCGCAACCATCACATAACATTCGTCTCGCCAACCACAGCCACCAACTGTGCATCAACAACAATATCAACAAGCGCCCCATCATTACAACTATTACAACCAGCAACAATATCCACAACAACCCTCCTATGGGGCATCGCAACAGTCATATCAACACCCCCAATATCCGCAAGCTAATCAACAACACTTTCTCCACACTTCCCAACAGTACGCCACCCACAACTACCCAGCCAATCCATATCCCCCCTCGCAACAGCAACCTTTTTATCAACAAGGTCCCTTGGCATATCAGCAGGATGTGACACCTCCTCATCCATACACCCATCTCCAAACATCCTCTCAGAATCCACAATCATCATATCATCAATATCCATCCAACACACCAGCCAATGCGGACATCCTGGAAATCAAAGCCGCACTGAAGGATCTCTAGGCAGGGACTAGCAAACAATTGTTCAAGTTCGAAGATATATGCCCCTATCCGTATGATCCCTCCATCTCATTGATTCCCTTCCCCAAACATTTTGAGATACCAAAATTTGACAAGTATAAGGGGAACAAAGATCCAAAGGCTCACCTGCGGGAGTTTTACTCCCAGTGTCAAGAAGTAATCCACAATGACAACTATCTCTTGCGTTTGTTCCCCCGAAGTCTGGGAAGCGACGCACTAGGGTGGTTCATGACCCTCGACAAGGGATCTATAAAATCTTTTGCGGACTTGTCAGAAAGGTTTGTCTCCTACTTCTCCTTCAACTTGGAGAAGGATACTGATACCCTGGATCTTCTCAAAGAAAAACAACGTGAAGGGGAAACTTTCACTAGCTACCTTCAGAGGTGGCGTGCCCTAGCCAGCCGAATGAAAACCCCTTTGAAAGAAAAGGACATGGTCACCCTTTTTGTGGAGAACTCCCATCCTGACATGGCCCACAACTTTCGATTACATTGTGTCACCACTTTCGCGGAGGTAGTGGAGAAAGGACCCATCCTTGAGCATGCCCTTATTGCTAAAGGACACATCAAAATATATAACCAAGATAGGGAAAGGTCTTTCAATGACAAGCCACGTTTTTGGAACAAGAACAAGAATGCAGTGAATGATGGTGTCACTGACACTAAACACGTCCACGTAGCCAACACATCTCAGAAACAACAGCAATCCATGCCTAATGCCATATCTGTACCGCAAGGGACGCCCCGTCCTCCCCAACAGTCCAATCAAAATAACCAAGGGAACAATAAACGCCAATATGCTCAACTAGGAGAACCCTTGAGTGTTGTCTTCAACAAACTGTTGCAAATTAGCTACCCGATCACGTATCCTGTCACCAAGCCGCTTGATGAATCCAAACCTAAGCCCGCATGGTTTAGGGAAAATGAATATTGTGAGTTTCACAAAATCAAAGGACACTCTTTGAATAAATGTCAGGGTCTCAAAAACTACATCCAGGATCTCATAGATCGAGGTGACATCAAGGTTGATCCTAGTCAGGCTCCGTCGTCCAACGCTCAATTACAGATCTATCAAAATGCCTTCCCAAATCATAACCAAGGCCCGAGCACTTCCAATACTAATCCTCAAAATAACAGCACAAATAACGTGAGCTACAAGAGTGTACCCCTCAATTACGAGGGTGTTATTCATTACATTGAGCAGGTAGAACCTCGTGTATCCATGATACACGTCAAAGCTAAAGACCCCCAATGTGCTGTTACCACACGACGGGCCCGTATCACCGTTCCTGCAGCCTCCGCACCCGCTCAACCTACTCCTGTAACTTCCCAGTACAATATCAGACCCCTGCACACATCTCCATTTTGGATTTACTCAAGTCTTCCCCTGTGTATCAAGAAATCCTCAATAGAGCTCTACAAGAAACTCATGTGCCTAATAATATGGATCCTACACAGTTCCAAGCCTTGGTAGGACACCTGGATTCATCCCATCAACTACACTTCAGCCATAATGATATGCCCAACATTGACGCCAATCACAATCTCCCCTTACATATTGAAGTTGTGGTTGCTCGGCATAAAGTAAAAAGGGTCTTGGTAGATAATGGCTCTGCCCTCAACTTATGCACTTTAAAATTCATAAAACAGGTGGGGTATACCCAAGCAGACTTAAGCAACCAGATTATTACAATCAAGGCTTATGACAATGCAGAAAGGAATTCAGAAGGGATCATCAGTCTTCCTGTCCAAGTTGGACCGGTGGTTCGGTACATCACCTGTCATGTCCTTGATCTGGACTTACCATATAACCTCCTCCTCGGCCGTCCATGGCTCCATGCTATGCAATCCGTACCCTCCACCTATCATCAATGCCTCAAATTCCCAGTCGATGGACAGGAGGTCACCATCTATGCCGACCCCCAACCATTCAAATATTGCCGCGCTCTAGAAGCATCATTTCCCCATCTACATTATTGTCCTGGGGTTGAAATGGGGGCATCCCAATCATCACCCGTTCATCCACAATCCACTGCAAAAACCACTCCATCCTCCTCGACTGAGCCTACGTTCACAAAAGTCCAGATCATTGACAAAGGGTGTGGTGAGTACAAAATGCACACTTCTCTTAATGTGGCGACCATGCCACCATCGCCACATGAGTACGGTCAACCTTCCCGTGCTACCCCAAAGGAAGACAAGACTGTCACCTTCAGTGGCACGAATATCCCTACCACCACCTTTGTATCCCCAAGTATCAAGACAGATGCGCCCGAAGAAGACATAAGCCAATGGGTTTACCGAGAAGAGCCTCAGCCAGAAACTCCTCTCAAGGAATACTTCCAAGAAAAGTACCCCTGGCCGACAAAGTTCGTGGAAAAGCATAACTATCAAGGCAGAGGCCTAGGAAAGCAAGAACAAGGGCGATTACAACCCATTGATACATGTATGTTACCAAAGAATGTGGGCATTGGGTATGACAGAAAGCAAAAGGGCCCTGAAACATTGTCTAATGCCTCCAATAGTGTAGTTGTGGACGACGGCTTATTGGAAGACATACCCGAGGAAGAATCCATCATACGTGCGTACGATGACGTCGATCACGTCGACCTATCCTCCATGTTTGAATGCCTATCCGTCTGCACCATTAGCCTATCCCTTTGCCATCCTGAGCTCATTGATTGGGACCTACGAACTAGCACGCCTGTCACTATGTCTGCGGATACATATGTCAACCTCATGGGATTGGGGGAGGATGAACACTCCAGTCGCAAAAGTGAGAATAAAAAGAATAACAAACGGTCATCTAGTGAAAACCTCCCTGAGGCACTTCGTGACCTGGAAAAAGTAAAAATAAAGGACGCATCTGACGGCGAAAACCTCAAAGAGGCGCTAGAAGATGGAGATGTTCATCTTCCCCTTATAGGAACTCAGCTATCTACCAGATCATCTATTCTGATTGAAGAGACGCAAGAGATTAATTTGGGAACTACTGAAAATCCTAAGATCACCTATGTAGCCAAGTCACTCTCCGAACAAGAGTTTCCAATCTTTGCGCAGCTACTCCAGGAGGGAATTGTTAACTTCGCTTGGTCATATTCAGACATGCCAGGATTAGATCCCGCCTTGGTGGTTCATCACCTAGACATCAACCCAGACGCTAAACCTGTCAAGCAAAAACTCCGCAAGATGCATCCGCAAGTCGCATTGTTAGTCAAGAAGGAATTAGAGAAGTTGCTGGAGGCAGGATTTATCAGGCCAATCGACTACTCCGAATGGATCTCCAACATAGTGCCAGTTGCTAAACCAAATGGCGACATTCGGATATGTACAGACTTCAGGGATCTCAACAAGGCCTGCCCCAAAGACGACTTCCCCCTACCCAATATTGACATGTTGGTCGACCTAACAGCAGGACATGAGATGTTGTCCCTTATGGATGGCTTCTCCGGGTATAACCAGATCCGAATTGCACCTGAGGACCAACACAAAACCGCCTTCACCACTCCTTGGGGCACTTTCTGCTACAATGTTATGCCCTTCGGTCTTAAAAATGCGGGGGCGACATATCAGAGAGCCATGACGGTTATCTTCCATGACCTTATCCACATCATCATGGAAGACTATGTTGATGACCTATTGGGGAAATCCAGAACACGAGCAGAACATCCTGCAATCTTGAAGAAGATATTTGAGTGGTTGGAACATTATAAGTTGCGGTTGAATCCGAAAAAGTGTGTCTTTGGGGTCACTTCTGGAAAGTTGTTAGGTTTCATAGTCTCTCGCCGGGGCATTGAGGTTGATCCCGCTAAGGTCAAGGCTATCTTAGACATGCCCCCTCCACGCAATCTCAAACAGCTAAGGAGCCTCCAGGGAAAGATGCAGTCTATCCGTCGGTTCATAGCCCAGCTTGCAGATAAATGTCAGTCGTTTACCCATCTCCTGAAGAAAGATTCCACCTTCCGATGGGCCCCACAGTGTCAAATGGGTTTTGACAAAATCAAGGAATATTTAGCTCATCCCCCGATTCTGATGCCGCCCATTCCAGGAAAACCCCTCCTACTTTATATCTCTGCTACCTCAGTCGCACTGGGGGCATTATTGGCACAGCACGATGAGTCACTCAAAGAAAGGGCATTCTACTACATCAGCAAACACTAGTCGGCTATGAGTTAAATTACTCTCCTATGGAAAAAGTGTGCCTTGCGCTGGTCTTTAGTACACAGAAACTCCGCCATTACATTCTCAGTCATCCAGTCAAATTAATTGCTAAAATTGATCCTTTGAAATATCTGTTATCTAGAACTACTTTGACTAGCCGCATGGCCAAATGGGTCATGCTACTAAGCGAATTTGACATTGAGTATGTAGAGCGCAAAGCTATTAAAGGACAGGTTATTGCTGATCAATTGGCTGAAGCACCCCTAGTAGATGCATACCCAATAGACACTGACTTCCCGGATGAAGGAATCTACACAGTAACAGAAGCATCAACTTGGACGTTATACTTTGATGGCTCATACACTCACAGTGGATCTGGGGCAGGAATTCTATTAGTCACCCCTCAAGGTGACTACATCCCAAAATCATTCAGGATAGCGTTTCCCTGCACCAACAATATGGCAGAATATGAAGCCCTCCTCACCGGCCTTAGAATTGCAAAACAGTGGCATATTACACATTTGAAAGTCTTTGGGGATTCCTTGTTGGTCATCAGACAAGTTAATGATGAATTCCTCACAAAGGATGACAAACTGCTACCCTATAAGCGCATGGTGGACGATTTCAAGAAATACTTCACCTCCATACAGTTTGACCAAATCCCTCGGGTGCAAAACAAAGCAGCAGATGCCATGGCCACTATTGGTTCTTTGATCGACATGCCCAGAGATCGAACAGAGTGTGAGTTTCTTGTCGAACAACTATTAATCCCTGCATATGATGTTCCTGACACTGACATGGTGTGTGATGTTATAGGTCCCGCCTCCCCGTGGTACCAAGACATATATAATTACCTCCGTGACAATACCCTACCCCCAGAACTTACACGTAACCAACGTAAATCATTTATCCACTGTTCATCTCGATACGTCATTGTCGGTGATACGCTTTATCGTCGCGGGTATGATGGAATCCTCCTCAGATGCCTAAATGAGACCGAAGCCCATGCTACATTAACGGAGGTACATGGCGGTGTTTGTGGAGCGCATTCAAATGGTATGGCTTTAGCCAAGAGAATCTTGCGAGCAGGGTATTATTGGCCTACGCTAGAACATGATGCTTGCGAGTTTGTAAAGAAGTGTCTCCCATGTCAGCAACATGCAGATTTAATCCATGCTCCAGCACAAGATCTTCAGCCCCTCCTGGCACCATGGCCGTTTTCTCAATGGGGTTTCGACTTGATTGGCAAGATTCACCCACCCTCATCCGACGGCCATACCTTCATAATCACCGCTACCGAGTATTTCACCAAGTGGGTAGAAGCAATCCCCCTCTCACAAATCACTGGCATTCAGATCTCCAAATTCATCCTCTACCATATTCTCTGCAGATATGGTATCCCTTCTACCATCATTTCCGACAACGGAAGACCATTCAAAAACCAGGCCATGAAGCACCTATGCGAAACCTTCCATATTCAGCACCGTTGGTCAACGCCGTATTACCCCCAGGGTAATGGTCAGGCAGAAGCGACCAACAAAACCCTCATCCGTATTCTCAAAAAGGTCATCAATAACACTGGACGAGATTGGCACCTCCATATTCATCCTGCCCTCTGGGCCTATCGCACATCCATCCGCACCCCAACCGGCGCCACCCCCTACTCTTTGGTGTTTGGTGCTGAAGCCGTCTTGCCAATCGAGGTTGAACTTCCATCATTGAGAATCTCTCTTAAGAACCTTATCAGTGAAGAGGATGCTCGTGTGGCGAGGCTTGCACAGCTAGAGTTATTGGACGAACGCAGAATAAAGGCTTACAATCATCTGCAAGCATATCAGAATCGCCTCAAGCGTAGTTACAACAAGAAGGTTCGCCCTCACCAATTCCAGGTAGGCGAGTTTGTCCTTAAGGAGAACCAGCGTACTCAGCAAGATAGGGACAAGAAGGGAAAATTTGAGGCCAATTGGTTGGGGCCCTATATCATAGCTGCTAAATATGGATCTGGAGCATACAGGTTGACTACTCTTGAAGGAGACCCCCTGGACGAGCCTATCAATGTCATGCATTTGAAAAAGTTCTACGCCTAAGTCTGCTCGATTACCCCACCTAGTCCCAAAAAATCAAAAAAATTAAAAAATCAAAAAAGTCAAAAATAGTCAAGAGAAATAAATCCATCCTATGGTGAAAACCACCTCTTGGTGGCGCCTTGGATAAGTATGGATGGTGAAAACCTGGCAACAGGTGTCATCCATAGAAGGCTTAACCATTATCTACCTGAAATCCTAGTTATTTTATGCTGTCCTCCGCACTATTGTCCCCACCCATCTCATCCCGGACTGTTTGGTAAATATTGATTGAGCATTGGACGACCCATCGAGTCTATCCCCCATTCCTGAGCTTTTTTTCGGTATCCCACTCTGAACTTACATCATTCACACTCGTGTCATCGGGGGGAATCATCCATTGTGTCGGTCTTCACCTAGGTCCCATCTTGTCGAGTCCATTTGTCGAACTACGTCGCCCCTGCGCTGTCACGTAGGCAAGGCTGATCATTTGATTCGCCCCCGGGGCATTTTTCCATCATGGGTTCCCATTGGTCTTCTTTTCGCTTTATCCGTGGTATTTTCTAGAACTACGAGGGCTCTGCGCTTTCACGTAGGCAAGGCTAATCTATGATCGGCCCCCGAGCCCCTAGGTCTATAGGTTGTGTCAGTCTTTTTGCTTCGTCATCAGGTTATGCTCACATCTAACCGGTTCTTAACAAACAAAATTCCCTTGCATTACAAGACCTTGTCCTTCGATGACATCCCGCGTCACCTGGATCATCCTACTCTCGCATCCATCCTTGGTCTCAACAGGATGAACCCTTCCTAACAGACCTCATCAATCACATCCATCACCGTGATCCTATGGCAAAGGACCTATTGTCTTGATTTTGATCTTTTGATGCTTTCATATTTTGTTTATCATTTTGGGTTCCTTCCTATCACTTGTCAAGGTCACCTTGGTCCATCATACCAAGGCGTGCTTTGGCTTGTTGAAATGGGGCATGCCTTGATCTTTTGTTTTTGTCTGCTGTCTTCTCGGTTGTCCCTCGTACGACCCACCAAGATCTCTAAGGTCTTGTGTTACGCTGGGACAACTGTGTGTGTTTTTGGTTATTACAGCACCAGGCCCGATCGAGGTCATCATGACCTCGGGGTGTTGGGATAACCTTATTGTTTGATGTGTTTGTTTCATGCATAGAGTACTCACTCGCCTTGGTCTTCTATATCAAGGTGTTTGGTACCCTACGCTATAGTAAAAATCAATGCTCCAAAGATGGCAAAATTTTATTTTCATTGCATTTCCACCACTTTGCATGCACCCTAACCACAACTTATGATTTTGGTTGTGCAAGTACTCTTGTTCTTTGTTCCTCTTGTCGGTCCTCTTCCTCTCAGGATATTAATGGTTGTTTTTGGCAAATGCAATCTTCCATCCGCCTATCGCCTACTCGCATCCTCATAACAGTCATTATTGGCATTTAATTGCATCAAAAATTATATCAACATGTGCATCCATAAATCATAATTCATACATCATATAAACATGCATAAATCGTCCATCCACATGTGCATCCATAAGTCATACATCATAAATCATGAAAACATATGCATCCATAAATCATAACTCATACATCATATAAACGTGCATAAATCGTCCATCCACATGTGCATCCATAAGTCATACATCATAAATCATGAAAACATATGCATCCATAAATCATAACTCATACATCATATAAACATGCATAAATCATCCATCCACATGTGCATCCATAAGTCATACATCATAAACCATGAAAACATATGCATCCATAAATCATGAATCATACATCATGTAAAGATACATAAGTCATCCATCTGCATGTGCATCCATACATCATTCATCATAAATCCTATAAACATATGCATTAATCATAAATCGTCCATCCACATGTACATCCATAAATCATACGTCATGACTCATATAAACATATGCATCAATCATAAATCATCCATCCATAAAAACATAAAGCATAAACCATGAGTCATACATATAAATGTGTGTACATATATGCATGTGGAATCACATCATAAATCATCTCATATAGCTGCATAAAGGAAACATCATACATAATGTCAATAAGGGCCATCACATAATCAAAATAATAAACATCAGTACATCTCCATCATCTATCATGCAATAAGATGACCATCCATCCTGTATCTGCCAAAAATAACCACTGTCCTGCATCTGCCTGCTCTACTGTGAGCTGCCCACATCTGACCTCTGCGGTGAATCAGGTGCTGACCCCCTATGTCCTGGTGTCCCCTGGTACTCGCGGGTAGGTGTCCCCTGGTACTCGCGGGTGGGTATCCCCTGATAGCCGCCGTATGGAGACGGAGTCCGCCGATAGTCACTGAAACCCCTAGTGCGTGTCCCTAATGACTGGGATGGCCCTGGTGGTAATGGAGCCTGACTGACGTAGCGCGTTGTGCGTTGCGCTGGGTCTGGAACAACCTGCTCATATACCCCTCTCCAATAGCTAGCCTGCTGCATAAACTCATCTCGCTGTCTTGCTA
>VDFB02384652.1:0-11605 GCA_007258455.2 Sequoia sempervirens
GGTGGGACAGATGTGCTTAGGAGAGTGTTGGGAGATGCTCATATAGCAAGATACTGGGTGCCATGGGCAGAATTCAGAGGATACCCAACATTACTTGCAGTGTTGGGAACTTTTATTGGAGGGTTCCTTTGTTTAGATCACCGATCAAAGGGGTTATCAGTTGGATGGGGTAAGATCATCGAGCAGATGATGGGTCAATTGAGGAGATATGCCTGGGGGAGCTGCATGCTGGCTCACTTGTATCATGACCTACACCAGGTAGTGTACAAAGGCTCATCGAGTTTATCATGTGGTGTCATGTTGCTCCAGATCTGGGAATGGGAGCATATTGCTATTACCAGACTGCTTTGTCTGAGGGCTAGGCCGCTAGGTAGGCCATATATGTATGCATATTCATTTGCACTTGTCCAGCCCAAGCTGGGCAAGGTGGAGTATTGGAGACAGACACTGGATGACATGGATGCCATGATATGGAGGCCGTATACCGATTGCAATGTATAAGACACAAATTCCTTGGAGATGTTGTTTGTAGGTATACCCAGGTTTCTGATAGGGCGCACACCTTTTAACATAGAGATATTTTTTGCTTTGCGAGTACAGAGGCAGTTCAGTTTCACATAGGGTATTCCTCAGGGTGTTGCACACTATGGACGGTGCAAGGATGAGCCTGGATGGGGTCCTTGCATTGCTTACCAGGTCATATATACTGAGTATATGGCACTGCAGCCTAAGGTATGGGATTCGAGACCTGATATTGTGGATGCCGACATGTCAAAGGAGTATTCAGTGTAATATCACACACATCCGTTTCTGCGGTTTACATATCTAAATGAGCCAGCACCCATTTTGGTGGCACCTCAGCCAGGAGTTGGTAGACAAGAGCATGTGGTGGGTGGTGAGCAGGAAACTGTTGGGGGAGAGGAGGAGGAGAGTGGCGACAACGTGGAGAGTGGAGAGGAGAGCTCAAATGATAGTGATGGGGATGACGGTGGAGAGGGAAGAGGTGGAGAGCAGAGGGTAGTGAGATCGAGGCTAGAATTTTGGGTAGTGTTCAGGTTATGTGGAGGCCTAGGACTGGTATCAGATGGAGGACAGTGATCAGGGTTGCCTCCACATCACAACAGGGATAGATAGGTTTGCTATAGGCCCAGGTTCAGACACTGTAGGGGCAACAGGTGCAGTTACAGAGCCAGTTGGCTTAGGCGTAGGGTTTGGTAGTACAACTCTAGACACAGTTATCACAAACATAGGCATAGACATAGGTACAGGTACAGGCACAGAAAGCTCCTCCTGCCCTAGACCCACATGTAGCCTAGTTTATTTTCAAGAGAGACTCATTTAGGTGGAAAGAAGTAGAGGCAGAGGGTGTGGCACAAAAACTCATGGGAACTATGGAGAGTGCATCCCTGTGAGAGGCCATTGTAGAGGGATTTGAGATGGCCAGGGAGGCTGAGTACTATCGAGTCCAATATTAGGAGCTGTGTCCTCCTGAGTGCAGAGAGCCTTTCCCACGGTCCCACAGTAGGACCAGGAGCATAACACAAACAACTACACAGAGCATGGGGATTACCGGGCCTCGACGAGATCCTAATGCAGGTACGAGTGGCAGGCCATCATCCTCAAGACCAACTCCATTAGGGGGGTCCACCAGCCAATCTTGAGCCATTGATGCAGGATTATTGATGTATCTGATTTTGTATTGTTTTTGATCATATCCCATGTATCTCTCTATACTGTTTTAGTTTCATTGGACATGTGGACATTTGTATTTATGTTTGATGAGCGATGTTATGCAGTGGCAATGAGTTTTGATGATGTGTTGCCTTGATGATATGATGATATGGATGTGCATTTATTTCTGCATGATGTGATATGGATTTTGATATGTATGTAAATGATTTGATGACTCATCATGGGGTGAAGCCACAATAGTGGTTTACAATTGAAGTGAGGAAGGAAAACTCACAAAAAATGAATGCATGGCAAAAATTTTGATTTTAGGGGTTCGTACGAACATACTGGTTCGACTGAACCCATTAGGGGTTTGCTAGAACCTGGGTTCGGGCGAACCCTTTTAATGATTTCCCGCCAAATATGAAAACAAAAGCCCTTATAAAAGGGGGGTTCGCTCGAACCCCTAGGGGTTCGTTCGAACCCCCCTTATTCCTCATCCCTCCTCTGAGACACCAAAAAACCCTAAATTTTTACATTTCAGAGCTCCGGTTGATGATGAAAATGGATCAATCTTCACAAACCCAATTGAAATTAGGTAGTCCTCAAAACAAGCTATCCAATGAATATAATCTTAATATGTTTTAGTTTTATTATGTATTTGTTTTTTTAGTTTTATTAAACATAGGTTTTTCATCGAAAATGAAGGACTATGTTTTGCACATGTGGAAAAATAGAAGATTATCAAAAAAAAAAATTCAAAAATATGAGTGCACCAGATATTGAAATCCTTGATCCAACCAATTTTTTTTTTTGAATTTTGATATATACAAAAGTTATGCGTTATACGATTGCATATGTACGAATTATGTGAGTGGTTTAACTTCAAAACTTGATTAAAGAAAAATATTCAATAAAAAGCGTACAACAAAATTGGAAGCACTAGATATTGGAGTTGAGATCTAAATTTGAAAGAATTATAATTTTATCCTTCATGGAAAAAAAGTTATGCATTATACGGTCTGTGTCACTTTTTAAAAATGCTATTTTTTGAAAAAAACCAATTTTTGTGGGAGATGGAAAAAGAAGTGTAAAATGATTCCAAAAATTTTGAAAAAAATATTTTTAGAATCTACAGAAAAAATGTGACGAGATTCTAGTTTGCATTATCTTCAAAATTTTCACGGTTTAGCCGCTATAGCTGCCCGAATGTGAAGATTTAGTTAAAAATAATAATTTCAGTGTCCAGTTTGGCCAAAAATTGTAAACCACTATTGTGGGATCACCCCATGATATGCAGAATGAGTTATGATATGCTCATGATGAAGATTTATGATGTGTACTAATGATGTCATGCAGGTAGATGACCTATGTTGTGATTAATGAAAATATGCAATGGGATTTTTGAAATGCTTGTAATGTGTTGACAAATGATGTGGAAATGTGTGTATGAAATTTGTGTTTTTGAATTTTTCGAATGCAATAAATAATGATGATGTGATGGGAAATGGATGTTTTATGTTTATGAAAATGATATGAAAATGATAAATGCATGGTAGGATAAATAAATGATATGAAAATGATAGATGAGTGCAATAATGAAATGAAATGTACGATTGTAATGAAATGTAATGACATGGTGATAATAATGATATGAAATGATGATAAAAAAGGATAATGAAATGGTAAAGGATAAATGATAAGGATATGATAAAAATGATAATGAAAATGAAATGAAAAGAAGAAATGAAATGATATGAAATGATAAAATGATAATGTAGCGAGATGTAATGAAATGTTAATGCAATGAAATGAAGAAGAATGAGAAGTAGAGTAAGTAATTAATGGTGGTGGTGGTGTGCATAATGAAATGATATTGAAAATGAAATGATAATGAAACGAAATGTCAAAATGAAGTAAAATGATAAAAGTGAATGATATGAATAGAAATGATGGGAAATGGAGAAATGAATGATAAATGAAAGGATGTAAATGAGATGCAAATGAATGATATGAGAATGATCAATGGCATGCAATGAAACTATGTGATATGAAAAATGCCAAATGCATAATGATGGATAACTAAATGATAAAGTACCTGAAATGATAAAAAGAATGAATGATAAATGATGAACTAGAGGATATGTATAGGACCTAGATGAAATGATAATAATGGATGAAAAAAATGTCTGAATGTCCTCCAAAAATAGTCCAAAGAGACATGACAGCCATTAATATTTTTGTTTAGCCTTTGAAAACTCTGATGTGATTCCAATATGCAGATATGTTTATTGATCTAAATGAAATGCCACTAACTGAAATGTAACTAAATGAAATCCTACTAAATGAAACCAGCTGTTTGTTAAGCCTTTTGTTAGTTTGCTTGAATCATCATAGATCATTTTTTAAAAATGTTTGAGGTATGTACAAGCATCAGAGGTGAAATTAGCACCAATGATGACCTAAGTAGAACATTCATGATTTTTGATATAGCAAGTGAACACAAGCATCGAGGTACAATTGAACTGAGAGGAACTGAGCATTGCTTGCATAAACAGACAAAGACTAACCACTTTCTGATGCAAATGTGGAACTGTCATCAATGATACATTTTTAGAAATCATGTCTCGTGACATATTTGCACCAAATTGATAGTTAACCTCAAGACATCAAACAAAGATCAAGCCATGGTAAGATGTTATCACTCTAGGTAAAATGATGACAATATGATGCTGGTATGGCCCTAAGATGATGGAAAGTTGCATGAAAATGAAGGTTGAGAAGCTAAGTGCAGAACATGAATTAATAGATGGAGAGCTACAAATAGCGTCTGTTTCCCATATTTTCACTATTTGTCTTTATTGCATTTTCTGATTTCTTTTTGATTTTTTTGTATTTTTCTTGTCAATAGACTGCTTGTTGTCAGATTTTCACCCTATGATGATGTTTTTTTTTTTTCAGGATGTTTTCTGCTGTTTTTGTGATTTCTTTAGGACTTTTTTCTACTATTTTTATGATTTCTTCAAGACTTTTTCTACAGTTTTTGTGATTTCTTTAGGACTTTTTCTACTATTTTTTTGTTTCTTCAAGACTTTTTCTACTATTTTTGTGATTTCTTCAGGACTTTTTCTACTGTTTTTGTGTTTCTTCAGGACATTTTCTACTATTTTTGTGATTTCTTCAAGACTTTTTCTGCTGTTTTTGTGATTTCTTTAGGACTTTTTCTACTATTTTTGTGTTTCTTCAGGACTTTTTCTACTATTTTTGTGTTTCTTTAGGACTTTTTCTGTTGTTTTTGTGTTTCTTTAGGACTTTTTATGGATGAGAATAACTACTTCAGACATAATAATTTTTTAGGTGCATGCTGTTGATGGGTTCATTGAATAGGTCCCCTTCTGGCGTTGATAGTTTATATGCTCATGAACCATATACTGCTATGACCATGTATGGACCCAGCCAATTTGGTTCAAATTTTCCTTTCTTCTCTCTATCTTGTTGATTCCGTGGGTTTTCCTTCAGAACAAGATCATCGACTTGAAAGGTACGTGGCTTGACTCTATAATTGTAGCTACGAGACATCATCTATTGATATTCTTTCAAATGGTCAGCTGCTTGTTGTCTCTTCTCATCAAGAAGTTTCAGCTCTTGCAGTCGAGAAACTCTGTATTCATCATCTGTTGCAAGACCCTTTAAGGATACCTATAGTGATGGAATCTCAACCTCTAGTGGAAAAATGGCTTCTGCTCCATAGACAAGAGAAAATGGTGTTTCTCCCGTTGGTGTTCAGATGCTAGTTCTGTAGGCCCATAATGTAGGATTAAGTTGAATGTGCCAATCTTTCTCTGCATCATTCATAGTATTTTTCAATATTTTTAGTATTGTTTTGTTTGAGGCCTCTTCTTGGCCATTCCCTTGTGGATAATAAGGTGTTGAATATTTGTGTTGTATATGGAATCTTTCACAAATTTCATCGACATCTTGATTCTTGAATGGTCGTCCATTATCTGTGATAATGGAGTTGGGAATGCCATACTCACAAATGAGATAGTTGAGTATGAACAATGATATTTGTTTTTCGGTAACCTTAGTGAGAGGTACTTCCTCAATCCACTTGGTAAAGTACTCTATTTTTGTGATGATGAACTTGTGTCCATTCGATGATGAAGGATGAATTTTTCCAACTAGATCTAACCCCTATTGAGAGAATGGCCAGGTTGGTGTAAACGGTTGTAGTTCCTATGCAGGAGCATGAATGAGATTCCCATGTATTTGACATTTAGAGCACTTCTTTACAAAAGTGAAGGATTCCCTTTCCATAGTCGGCCAGTAGTAACCCATTCTAATCAATTTCTTGGATAAAGTCAGTCCACTCAAATGAGTACCACAAATGCCACCATGGACTTCTTGTAAAGCTTTGTTAGATTTGTCACGTTCAAGACATCAAAGTAAAGTACCATCAAGACCGCGATGATAGAGAGTGTCAGCGATAAGGGTATAACGAGAGGATTGGTGGATAAAGTTGCACTTTTGGTTACGGTATAAGTCAATTGGTAAAATGTCACCTTTTAGGTAGGCATAAATCTTGCCATACCAAGGTGAATCAGATCCTACTAAGTGGAAAATGATTTGGCTTTCAGGTGTGTCATAGGTAGGTACAAATGATTGTTCCACCAGAAATTCAAAGTGAGCCTAAGTTTTTGGGAGTTGTAGCAATGATGCGATCATGGCCATGGCATCAACTGCTTTGTTAACAAGTCTTGGAATCTGTATGAACTTGATATCTATGAAGTACTTCTTGAAATCGTTAACCATCTTCTTATATGGCAATAGTTTGTCATCTTTGGTCTGATAATCATCATTGATTTGATTAATGATTAACTGTGAGTCACCATAAACTTGTAGATCCATGATCCTCCATTCCAATGCTATTTTTTGTCTAGTAATTAAAGTTTCATATTCAGCTATGTTGTTGGTGCATGGAAACATTAGCCGATATGATCGAGGAATGGTGTTTCCTTGAGGGGTGAAAAAGAGTATGCCTACCCTCGATCCATTTTTAGTGAAAGAACCATCAAAGTATAAAGACCAAGGTTGCTTTGATTCTGTAGTGAAGACATCAACATCTAGAAAGTCAATGTGCATGGGATGTTCTGCTTGTAGTGGTGCTTCCACTAGTTGATCAACGATAACTTTCCCTTTGATTGCTTTGCAATCAACATAATGAATGTCAAACTTGCTTAAGATCATCACCCATTTTGCTAGCCATCCTGCCAATGTAGCTTTGCTTAACAAATACTTGAGTGGATCAATCTTTGCAACAAGATTGATTGTATGAGTTAACATGTAGTGTCAAAACTTCTGTGATGCAAAGACTTCTATGAGGAAAGCCTTTTCGATAAAAGTGTAGTTGAGTTCATGACCTGTAAGTGTTTGACTTATGTAATAAATTGAACGTTCTTTTCCTATAGAGTCCTCTTGTGCTAGTAATGCCCCTAAATATGTCTTTGTTGTGGTAATATATAAGATTAGAGGTTTGTCTAGATTTGGTGGTACTAGAACTGGTGGGTTCATTAGGTACTGCTTGATTTATTGAAAGGCCAATTCACACTTGTCGTCCCATTTGAAAGGAACATTCTTATGCAATAGATGTGTGAAAGGTAGGATTTTATCTGCTAGTTGTGCAATGAATCTTCGTATAGATTGAAGTCATCCTTGTAATGACCTCAATTGACTGATATTCTTTGGTGGAGGCATTTCTATGATTCTTGCACCTTGGCAGGATCTACTTCAATTCCTTTTGCTGATACTATGTATCCCAAAAGCTTCCCAGATGTGACTCCAAAAACACATTTCTTGGGGTTGAGGTGAACTTTGAACTTTTCCAACCTCGCAAAGATTTTGGATAATCCTTCAAGATTTCCTTCTCTTGTGTATGACTTTTCCAATATATCATCTACATAATCTTCCATGAATGTGTGCATCATGTCATGAAAAATTGTAGTCATAGCTCTTTGGTAAGTAGCCCTGGCATTCTTTAGACCAAAAGGCATGACATTCCAACAGTAAGTCCCCCATGGACATGTGAACGCTATTTTGTCCTGGTCTTCAGGTGCAATCTTGATTTGGTTGTAACCATAAAAACCATCCATTAGTGAATACATAGAATGGCCAGCTGTCATATCTACTATAGTATCAATGCTTGGAAGAGGGAAGTCATCCTTAGGACATGCCTTATTAAGATCTCTGAAATATGTGCACACTGTGACACTTCTGTCGGGTTTGGATATAGGAACGATGTTGGAGATCCATTCTGCATAGTCGATCGATCTTATAAATCTTACATCAAGGAGTTTTTTGAGTTCTTCTTTAACCAGTAGTGAAACATGAGGATGCATCTTTCTAAGTTTTTGTTTCACTGGTTAAACTCTTGGTTTGATGGATAAGTGATGAATTATAAGATCAAGATCAAGACTTGGCATGTATGTGTAAGACCAAGCAAAGGTGACTTGATTTGTTTTGAGAAATTCCAAGAACTCTGGCACTTCTTTATCTGTCATTGATGTAGCTAACTATAGAATCTTTGGTTTTTCTGAAGTTTCAAGATTAACTACTTTTGTAGGCTCACTCAAGATAGGCGATCACTCATGATAATGCTATGAGAGAGTGTCAAATATCCCATCATCAGGTGCCTTAAAAAGGTTTTCACCATCTGATACGCTCTTTGTTTTATCTTTTGTTTGATCTAATACTGCCAGATTCTGGTTTTCACCATTAGATCTTTCTTTTTGATTTTTATTTTTGTAGCTAGGAGACTTGACACTCTCCTGATTAAAGACTCTATGCTGAAAATCACTAGCTGAACAATCATTTGTATAATCTATGGAAAGGAAGTTCATGATAGATTCATCGCTTGAGAACATAGGTAGATTGATAGGTCTAAATGAATCCCAGTCAATGAGATCGGGATGGATCAGTGGTAGTGGGTCATTGGGTTGCATGAGATCGACCATGGTTAAGGTCATAACAGAGTTGTCTGTAGGATCCGAGGTATGAGGAAAATCAATGATGGTACTATTATCATGATAATCTTGTTCAATTAAATCTGACTCGGTATCACTAGAATCATAGTTACCTTGTAGTCTGAATTCTTGTGGTTGGGACCTTGACCCTTCTCCTACGATTAGATTTGGGGTGTACTTGTGTACCACATCAAACTTTTTGTCCCTTTAGAACTCATCATTGTAGATGGTGTCCCATTCATATTCACTAGAATCTGTGTCAGAGTTATTATCCACAAAATTCTGAATTACTATCAAATAGACTTCTCTTGTATCAGACCCTTCTTGCAATGTGAGGATAGTATCATGCAACTGTTTAGGTGATCTTTCTTTTGAGTTAGTAGCATAGCCTAGTCTTGTTTTATCCTTTGCAACAAGTCCTGGAAGGTGAATAGGCTCAACTACTCCTTCTTTTCTCATTCCGATAGGACCATTACCATCATAGCCCATCTTTTGCATGATTGAATATCCTTTACCATATTGATCTATTGGTAATTTGATATTAAGAACTATTTCATCTTCATCTTTATAGAACCAACTTAAAACTTCTCTATCCTCAAAATCTTCCATAGGGAATTGTTCTTTGATAAATCATCCATTAAAATTTGTATTATGCTCTGTTGGTGGTTGTGTTGATGTGGATGCTACATATATTTGCTATTGTGTAATAGAGGGTTGTCCATGTGACTGAGGCGATATAGGTAGATTCACAAGGAGAGAGAGTACTCCCCTACTCCATTGTCCTTGAACCGTAGTTTCTTGTCAAAGATTTTGGTTAACTGACTGATTTGCATATCAACTTTGAGAGAAGTATTAGCAGGAACTTCTTGATTGTTGGGAACCAAAGTATCTTGACTAGCTTTGATGTTGGGACAAGTTTGATTGTTTGAATTGTCAGCTGGTATTGTGATCTCTTGTTCTTCATAAGGAAACTTAAGACATTGATGATATGTAGATGGGACAACTTGCATTTTGTGGATCCAAGGACAACCCAACAAAGATGTTGTATGCAAGATCACGATCTAACACTTGACAAAAACTATTTTTGATAATAGGTCCCACTCCGACTGGTAGCATGATTAAACCTTTGGAAGCTCTTTCCTCATCATCACAGGCTTTGATATTAATCTTTCTTCTAGGATCAATGGAGTCTTTAGAAAATACTAAAGCCTA
The DNA here is from genome assembly GCA_007258455.2 of Sequoia sempervirens. Classification (NCBI taxonomy): domain Eukaryota; kingdom Viridiplantae; phylum Streptophyta; class Pinopsida; order Cupressales; family Cupressaceae; genus Sequoia; species Sequoia sempervirens. The sequence continues at coordinate 9,903 of VDFB02384652.1, forward strand.
AACTAACTTCATAGTACATATGTTCAAACTAGCACCTCCATCTATTAGTACACGTCTGACACAAAACTTATGGACCATTACTTCTAAGTATAATGATGAATTATGAGGATGTGTCATGGAAAAATCATCTTTTTTGGAGAATGAAAGTCATGTGGGTGAGGAAAAGTGTCCTACCATGGCTTGAAATTGGTTTACATCTAGATTGGTGGATACAGTTGTTTCAATGAGGGCCTTTTCTAGAATTTCCTTGTGTGCTGGGGAAATATTCAGGAGTTCCAAGATAGAAATCTAAGCAGAAGTTTTCCAAAGTTGATTGACTAAGTCATATTGATGTTGTGGTAGGGGCACATTAGTTTTTGAAGAAGCGCCCTTTAGGAAAACTTTAGCTTGTGCTCCTGTTGTTGCATTGACTTCTCTATATTCCATATTTTCTTTAACTTTAATAACGTTGACCTGTTCATCATTAGTGTAGATATGATTGATTATATGATCATTGATATGATTCACACTTTTTCCTAAAGACTTCCCCCTTTTGATAATTGGGAAAAGGATTGCAAAATGCTTGGTGGTCTTCATTTGATTGTTGGTGTCCTACTTTGATGTGGTGTCATTTTCTATCAAATCTTGGATCACATTTTTCAAGGCTTGACAATTATTCATGTGATGGCCCTTGCACTGATGATACTTGCAATAGTACACATCATTCCATGATGGATGCTTCACACTGGGTTCAACATTTTGTTGAGGCGGTAGGGTGATAACATTCTTTTCCATCAACTCTTTAAGGGAAGATTCTAGAGATTGACCCAGTGGAGTAAAAGTTCTTCTACTAGAGAAGAATGAAGATCATTGTGGATTTGTGTTCAATGTACTTCCTAAGACATTGTTGTTATTGTTTCCATGGTAACCTTGATTTTTGGAATTCCCTTGGTTGGGAGTAAAAGTTTGACTCATGTTATTCCTCAGAGGAGGATTGTTTCCTTGATTTGTGATCGAGTTGACATTGTTATAGTTATTTTTGCGAGGAGAACTTGGAGCACTAAGAATAAGTGGCTTAGTCGAGACATGATTTGCATCTACAACACCATCATTTACCACATTTTTGCTACAAGTCCAAAACTTAGATTTGTCATTGTGGTGATTTGATGAGCTAGGATTATCCTTATCAAGTTTGATTATCCCTCTCTAAATTTTAAAGAAGGATATTGATAAGTTTGATTATCATATTTTGCTGAAAGAGGATATTCAACAAGAAGGTCATACTCGAAGAACTCAAGAAGAGGGTGAGACTAGTAATACCCTTTATAGTGTGAGTCATAATCCCCTTTTTAAAGATAACATGGGTGAAAGAGAAAAGAATCCATTCCCTTTCAATAGGGATGGGAGCAAAACTCCTGTGGAGAGTGATGATGAATGGGATGAAGAAAATCTTAGAGAGGTTGAACAAGATCCCAAATTTCACAAAGCCTTAGAAAATATTTTGGAGCGCAATAAAGAAAAATATTTCTTGTATCTAGCTGACAAAGGAGCTAAATTGCCCTATGATTTTGATACTAAGAACATAAAGAGTCATCATGATGAAACACCTTTGTCTGATCTTAGTGCCTTGACTCAACAAGTTAAAGCACTACAAGGACAATTTAAAGATCTACAAGGGGGAGCCACAACAAAGACATACGTTCTTGATGACATCTATCCTTATC